>NQII01005929.1:11466-139774 GCA_002778355.1 Clitarchus hookeri
GTTGCGTGTTCACGAGTTGGGAAACCATCCGCTTTGTTTGTGTTAACGTCAGACCAAAAAACAAAAAATGTGGTTGACCAAAGAGCACTTCAATGAAACGTATTTACTTTGGATTCACTTTCATTTACTTAGAGAAGTTCAATTCATTACTGTTGTGAAATGAAATAAAATTTTTCCTTTTCAAATATAAAAAAAATGTTTCTTCATGTTTTAATCACCAAACAAAATGTTGCATAAAACGAAGCCATCTGGTGGCGAAACGGAGTTCGCCGGGTTTGCTAGTTACTGTATAAAACTGTTTGAATACCTAACAAAAATTGGACATTTTTGTGGTAAACTAAGTAAATCATCGTTGAAAAGATGTTATTGCCCCACTTTGAATATGAGGTTTGTGAATGTAACGCAGAAATAGAGGTGTCATTGAAATTGTAACTAAGAATCCAAGTAAGTTGGGAGATAAAATCTTCGTGTAGTTAGTGACCTTTAGAATCTACTTCACATTATTCTGTGTATTTGATTTTCACCTATTTATTTATTTACTCCTCTCAAATAAGGTTTCTAAGTATTTCAAACGCACGTTGCGATGAAAAATATTTTTGTGAATTTGGTACTCCCTACACTAAAAAGAGACCAAATTTAATTTAGTATAAACGAATTTACAGCACAAAGAACAGATGTGCTCTCTATTATAAAAGTAACGAAATTATACTATCGAATTAAGCATACCAAAAATATTAAACTAATTTGTTAAAAGAATACGGCTTTACTCACTGACTCATCAAAGAACAACAAAAAACACTGAACAGAGATTCAGTTAAAGGAATGTATTCTCTTTAGAGTTTAGACATCCAGTAATATGTGGTTTTGATATTCGGTGCATAAAGTGGTGACAACTATTAAAATATGTATGCATGGCTTCCTTAATTGGTCATGCCGAAATATGAGACTGAAGTCCTTTTTATTTCAAAATACTAAATGTACTAAAATCTAGAGCATTCTATAACGGTTATTTTTAATTCAAGCCTCAGGGGATTAACGTGTTCAATTTGTAATTTTACGGAAAAACCAATATATCTAAACTTATTCAAGAGAGTTATTCTATTTAATAGACGCTGCACAGGAAATTAATTCAATTAATCGAGCATAAAACTGTGTTTTATTTTAAAATCTCCTCCCGTGTGGGTAACCACAGTATTGCAGTAGTATTTCTCTCTGATAATTATCTATAAAGATATATGCTTTCTTTGCACGGAATATAATTTTGGTAAAAGTTGCACAGATAAATTTTTCCTTTTTTATTACTGAAAAACCTGTAATTATAAAATGAAAAATTTCCGTTCAATTATAAAATTTAAAAAATATACATAATTGAATATTTTCTCACACTGGTAAAACACTGAGTAATTTTTAGAACCTTTTTTTACTGTGAAACAACTCTCGAAGCCTTGTTACCAGACATTAATAACTCAGATGATGCGCAAGGGGAAAAATATTTTACACCAGTTTATCACTGACATATCTATATTCTTATATATATATATATATACAACAAGGAGAACCGGGTTCGATTACTGGCGGGAATCTTGCCCGACAATGTCACTGGTCTGTGGGTTTCCTCGGGGATCTTCCAATTCAATAATTATGCATTCCGGCTCTGCTCCGTAATTATCTCGCTTCACACTCAGAAGCTCTCAATACCTAGTGGTTTAGAGCAGGAGAATAATCTCCACTCCATATACACGCATTAGATAATATTCCGTGCCTAATATTGTAACCGCACCATATTCATGGAGGTGAAGATACACCTGTCAGTGAGAAAGTTGTAATCTAATACGAAAACGTAAATTGATGGTGAAATATATGTTCCTTCATTTATATATGCACATTGTGTCTTGGAATTATATTTACTTAGAGATTGAATAAGCAAAAATTATCAGCTTGCGTTAAATTTTGAAAGAAATTTGAGGATAATTCGGTTTTTAAATTGGAAATGTAAAATATATATCAATTTTTAACATTTACTATTATTATTTAATTTTCTTGTGTTATTAGAAAGGTAATATTTTTGTGTTTTTTTTAGTAACCAATGAATAATACGTTAAGACGTAAAATATATTTTTTAATTCTTACATTAAAATATTTTATATAATATTATATCTTATTTTTTCTGGCGCTTGGGCAAGGAATAATAATTTGAGTTCAGTTTAAAAAAAAAGTTATATATGTGCTGTAACTACCAGTATTGAAAAGCAATTTTCCAGAATGTTAATAATCTTTAATTATTAATTAATTTTTTAACATTTTCATTCGGTCAAAGAAAATGCAACAGCGTGACGATTCCGTTTTAAAAAAAAACTTTCAAATGGATAATTTTTAATAAAGGTTTTTAAAGAAACTTTATAACACAATAATAGTAACAAAATATCCTGACATTAATCATATTCAAGTGTCACAAAACTGTGTGTCATACAGTGGGAAAAAAGTATTACAATTGAAAAAAAAAATGTTACATACAATTTTTTTAAAACTACGAATGATAATTGTTGTGTTACTGTTCTATTGTAATTAATAAACACGCACGTATATTTAGTGTTTTATGGTATACAGTATTTGCCAAGTCATAATACATTTTTAAATGACAGTTTTTTATGGCTCAATTTTGCTTTTTATTTGTCAAAGACATTTGCATATGTTGCCGGTATTATATTTTCACCATTTCCACACGAAATTTTCTTTTTCCTTTAACTCTTGTAGACTGTACCAAGGCAATTATTGAAAGTTCAAGAGACTTAATTCTTAGTGGCCAGGATTACGACTTTCAAAAATCACTAAAACCAATGGAGGGTGTGTTTTTTTTCGATCGTATGTGTACGTTAATGTGGAGGCTAGTGAAGTAACAAGTTTATCGCAGTATCGCAGTCACTTGAAGAATACGAACTGGGAATGTGTGTTGAGTTGGATAAATACTTACTGTATACTCATCAGCAACGTGCTGTCATTCCATATTGTTTCCCTGTAAGAGTTGTATCTCCCTTAACGCCTTAACGTAGGATGTATGCAACCAACTCCTTGATAGGTATCCGTGTAAATGTGCCTCGTGTACAACATGCATGTGGCACGTTCTATTACTTCGCCCTTTCCTTGTTCCGCAAGATTCAACAGCAAATAACGCCTGAGGCGCCACACTTGCGAGGGAAGCAATTTGCACGTCACCAGTCTCTACAAGAGACGCCCACCAAGGCGTCGTTTTAGAAACTTTCTTAGCGATCGCGTGGTCAAGTATTCCACTTTTCCACAGAGCGCGACATTATGTGTGGTGCGAGTGCGTGATCTTGCCTGTCAGCATCGATCAGACATTCGTTTTGCAATATTGATGATTTTGGAGTATTTTCGCTGTTATGCTGTCAGGTATGTTGTTCTTCTATATAATATAAGCAGAATTCGAAGAAAATGAAGGCAGACTTACTTATATAATGTTTACTCCTCTGGGTTTTGGAATCTAAATGCTTTTACTTAGGCAACTAAATAATTTTGCAACAAGGTAGGCGCTAGTAACGCATGTGTAACGGATCTTCACTGTTATCTAAGTTAAAAAACCAATTATTTGCAATAATTATAAATAAATATAAAATAAATACATAAGTGACAACTATTGTTCTCTTTTATTATTCACGTAATGAGAATATATGGGGAGACTGCGGCAAGAAGATCTGGAATAGGCTCCAGTTGCCGGCCAGCGGCGATGTTCTGACGTCACCCGACCACCATGTTTGATCTAGGTGAGCTTTGACCTTGACCCGTGACCATGACCTTGACCCCATACCCGTGACCTTGGATAAACTGGAAATTAAATGATTCCAAAAAATAAAGAAAAAATTATATAATCCCAACCATTTGTAATATTAAAAAAAACTAAAAAATTTATTTAAAGGTGAACATGAAGGTGGTCTAAGGTTCGACGGCAGGTGGATCGACTAAGCTCCTTACACGACCAAACCTCACGAGAGTGGCCGGTGTATATATCAACAGCTATATTAAATGACGATAACCTTGACCTTTAAAAATTACCTTGACCTCATTTATGTGACCTTTAATAACCTTGAACACAGAAATTCCCCAAAAATTAAAAAAAAACCAAAAAACCTTGACAATACTTAAGACCCTTAACTAAAGGCAATTGACTAAAGACTCAAGACAATTGACTCAAAATTAAGTCCATTGTCTTAAGACTCAAGTCCCTTGACCTAAAACTATTGACTCAAGCCTCAAACCCAAAACTCAAGACCATTGACTCAATAATCAAGACCATTTTCTAAGTCTCAAGACCATTGACTCAAGACTCAAAAACCTTGACGGAATTATCTAGACGCTTGTCCTAAGAATCAGTACTCAAAACTCAACAGCCAATACACAAGACTTAAGAGCCAATACTCAAGACCCAATATCCATGCCTCAAGAGTCAAGACCACTGACTCATGACCATTGACTGAAGACCGAAGACCATTGACTCAAAACTCAAGACCATTGTCTTAAGTCCCAAGACTCTTGACTCAAGACCCTTGACCCAAGACACTTGACCCCATGAGATTTTACCCCATGTCCGTGTCTTTAAACTTCCAGCCATCGTGTTCCTAGAATTTTCCACTTTATGATCTGTCAGTCCATCTTGCTACTTCATGTCCTGTCGTTCCATATTACCTCTGTCTTTATTCTCTATCCCACATCAGTTAACTCTTACATCTTATTCGTCTGCCATCTTGGTTGGCGTTTGCTGAAGTTTCCTCTACGCCTGAAAGGGGCGCTGGTGTCGGCTATGTTGTTGTTTATAAATAGTAGAGTGCGCCTGGTCGCTAATGTATACATAAACACAGAGGTGACACGAGTAATGGGACAGCAATATGCTAATATACATATGGCAGCAGTATCGCGTACAAAATGTATAAATGGGCAGTGCATTGGTTGGGCTTTCATTTGTAGTGAGGTGATTCATGGGAAAAGGTTTCTGAGGTGATGATGGCCGCTCGACGGGAATTAACAGACTTTGAACGCGGAATAGTAGTTGGAGTCAGACGCATAGGACATTATATTTCGGAAATATTTAGGGAATTCAACATTAGGAGATCCATAGTGACAAGAGAGTGCCGATAATACCTAATTTCAGTAATAACCTCACACCATGGATGACGCAGTGGCCGACGGCCTGTACTTAATGACCCAAATCAACGATGTGTACGCAGAATGGTCAGTGTTAAGAGTCAAGCAACACTACGTGAAATAACCCGATGAATCAATGTGAGACATACGATGGACGTGTCCGTTAGGATAGTGTGGTGAACTTTGGCTGTACTGGGCTATGCCAGCAGAAGACCGACTCGAGTGCATTTACTAACAGCACGACATCACCCGCAGTACCTGTCCTGGGCTCGCGACCAATTCGGTTGGACCCTAGACGACTGGAAAACCGTGGTTATGTCAGATGGGTCCCTATTTCAGTTGGTAAGAACTGATGGTAGGGTTCGAGTGTGACGCAGACCCCACGAATCCATGGAACCCATTTGTCAACAGGGAACTGTGCAAGCTGGTAGTGGCTCCATAATGGTGTGGGCTCTTTTTACATGGAATATACTGGGTCCTCTGGTCCAACTGAATCGATCATTGACAGCAAAGGGTTATGTTAAGCTACTTGGAGACCACTTGGAGTCATTAATGGACGTCATGTACGCAGACAACAATGGAATTTTTATGGATAAAAATGCGCCAATTCACCGGGCCACAACTGTTCACGATTGGTATGAAGAACATTCTGGACAATTTCAGTAAATGATTTGGCCACCAAGATCTCCCGATATGAACCCCATCGAACATTTATGGGACATAATCGAGAAGTCATTTCATGCACAATCTCCTGCACCGGCAACACTTTCGCTATTATGGACATCTATAGAGGCAGCATAGCTCAATATTTCTACCGGGGACTTCCAACAACTTGTTGAGTCCATACCACGTCAAGTATCTGCACTTCGCCGGGCAAAAGGAGCTCCGACACGATATAAGGAGGTATCCCATAACTTTTGTCGACTCAGTGTATATTTGTGAATTAAAAAATGTAGTGTAATTTGCCATTTTCGAGAAGATGTAAAATGGGAATGTACTTATTCAAATAATAAAAGAAATTCAATTCTTCCGGTTTCCTATTTATAGTTTTTAAGCGAATAAAATTCACAGAATAGCAGACCCCAACAAATTGTTAAAATTTTTCAATACAATCAAATTATTAATTTTAAAATGTTTTTTTTTTTTTTTTTTTTACAATTCTACTCTGCATGCCTTATTTGTAATTATTTTACTGTGTTATTAATAAAGGAGGTAACAATACCATGTATTTCATGCTATTTCGCTTGACCCCAAACGAGCTGTGTACATGTTTTAACTATGTTCACGGCTCCACGACTTAGGATGGGCAGTGTTGGAATTTCAACAGGTCTGCACCTGCATGGTGACAAGTAACGCCTGTGTTAACTTATGTGCTATCAAGTTATTCTCTCATTCCCACTCCTTTATGATGTCTGGTAACAGTTAAGCGTCTGCATATTTGTGAAATTTATGGGACGCAATTTCAAATAAATTCCCCGCATTTAAAAATAAATTATGTTGTAACTATATAGCTCAAATGTTGATAATTTTTTTAATAATATCACTTTTAAAAATATATATCCAGGTCCCTTTGTATATATTTAATCACTTCCTGGGAAAACTGTATGTGCACTTTGCTCTAAAAGTGCCTAGAATTAGAGCAGGCTCCCACCATGCTTCGCGATTGGTCAATGTATAACTTGAACTTTGTACTGGACAACGCAGCACAATGGCGTGCCCCCACCATGCTTCCCAATCAATCGTTGCACGACTTGAACTTTGAAGAGATTGTCCGCGGAGGGATACAAGGCAACTTTTTCCAAAAATCTGATATAAGCTAGAAACGCACCGGCTTCGTTCCATTCTGCCTCGTGAATTTCCTGTGTACGATTCAGAATTATTCTCCTGTACTTTCATCTTGAGTCTATAAACAAGTTCATTCGGGTCATCGATAAAATCACCATTATCACCTTCAGCACTATCACTGTCTTGATGTTCATTTTCATCGATGCTATTTTCATGTTCGTCTGCACCTCCTTGTTCACACTTTATAACATATTAACTTTTAACTGCGGGAGGAATTGTATGGTCATCAGCATTTAGAGCCAATGGCCGTTTATTGTGAAGTGCATCTATTTAACGCGATGGTCTTGCGAGTGGATATTTCGCGCAAACTACTATACTGCATGACACAGGTCACTCATTCCGTCTTAAGCATTAACTATCTCACCATAATCACCTGTATAAATAGTACCCATCTATATACCAAGATGTATGGACGGCTTTACTTGCTGTCGTTAAAAAGACGAATGCTTTAATTTCTTGGCATGATTCTTCTATGTATCACATTGCATAAACTACATGTGTCCTTAGCCAAAATGTTTCCCACTAGAAAAGGACTCTTCGAACAGGGGGTTGTCTCATGTCGCTGAGCAATTTGACCTAAGTTAAAAATTCGATCGAAGGATCGACACCGAAAAATCAGGTAGCGTTGATGCAGGCTACGGCTCCATGTTCGTTGAAGTAAAAAGCAGGCCTTCTTATCCACAATTCTTCTTCACAGTATGATGGGAGTGTTCTTCGAAATAAATGTTCACCTCGAGATTTTAGAACGACAAATGTAATTTTTCTATATAAAGGTGATTATTTTTACGGTAAAGAGTCCATCTTGTGCCCACAGAAAGCATTCTGCAATAAACGTATTTTTAAAATGTTAAAAAATAACAGAAAAGTACATAGAAAACGCACATACTCGTTCGCCCCAGAAGNATAGAAAACGCACATACTCGTTCGCCCCAGAAGAAAACCGCCAGATAATTATGTATACATTTAGTTTGAAATAACTTAATATTTACTGATTTCTGTATACATAATGATCTACATGGGTACATATTCCACACACGATTATGGTGAGATAGTTAATGCTAAAGACGGAATGAGGTACCTGTGTCNATCTACATGGGTACATATTCCACACACGATTATGGTGAGATAGTTAATGCTAAAGACGGAATGAGGTACCTGCGTCGTGCACTAGAGTGCTTCGTGCAAAATATACACCTGCAAGACTTTCGCATGAAATCGATGAACTTGACAACACGCAGCTGCAGACAGAAGGAAGTTGTGGTTGTCGACATCTCCAAGGAATTGTTAGGCATGGAGAAGAAACGGAATTTGGTTTTCTTTATTAATTCCACGTTTAATGCTGGAAGGTTTCCCTTAACGTGAGAGTAGGAAAGTTTAATTTACGGGCTAAGTATTTCTTACCAGCATCTATACCTAAATCATTGATTGCCATTGCCAGGTTTTATTTAAGGGTATATAATATCGTGGTTTGAAGGGAACGACTTTGAGTCAATGGCCGCAGTGGCGTCTGCAAACTTTGAGAAGATGAATGCACCAGAAGAAACTCCACAACTGTCGAGGTCTCTTGATTGAAGTTACACCTGAATAACTAAAAGATGAACTCAGATCGTAACAACTAGGTCGGCTTGATGCAGTCACATGGCGTTACATGTGTACCAGTAACCCAAAATGGTTCACACCGAGCCACGAGGCTTCCAGTCACTCAGTGTTTTTGGGGTTCCTTGACAATCCATTGGGGAGAAGAAGAGTAACTGTGTTAACAGTGACTGGCCTGGTATTTATAGATTATGGGTGACTGCGGGAACGGTCAATGCCCTAGCCATACGACACCGCGTTTTCTTCACTTCCAATGCAGTTATGGCTCATTATAACATCAGCTTTTGTAGGTATTTACAGTGGAAGTTAGGTATATACAGTACATAGTTAAAAAAACAATACCCTATAGTAAATCTCAACGTTTATATGATTTAATAGTTTAAATTTTAAATTAAAATAAAATAAAATTTAAAAACAAATGATGATGATGTAATGTAGTTGTAATAAGTGTATTTCTATGATAGGTAGTTTTCAAAAATATGGGAAATATTTGAGAAAATATTTATTTAAAATGTTTACATTNCCCAAAAAAAAATATGGGAAATATTTGAGAAAAGATTTATTTAAAATGTTTACATTTAATTAATAAGTATCATATCTTCAAAAATCTATTTTTTTTAACATAGAAAGATATTTAGTACAAGAATCAGGTAAGTAATTTTTTAGCAGACCCCATTAGTAAACTGCAATAACAATACTAAATACATATCCACAGTACAATACCGAGTCTGTCATGGTGTTATGAAATTAATGTTTAAATTGTTTGCGTTAGTTCCAAGCCAACAGTTAAAGCATAACGAACCAATAAAGCGGTTGGTAATGAACGGCACAGGAATATCTTTGTAATGGGGATGGGAAACCACGATCGAGAATCTACCCACAGAGTGGTGTGCTGTCACCAAATACAGGACTTTCAGCAAGAGAATTGTATGTGGTGCTTCCTCACAAAACACGCACATGTTCTTCCGCGTATAAAAAATACACGCTACTTCAAGCAAGCAATCGATATTCATTGTCTCACAGCGACGCGATAAACCATAAACCCACGTCAGCCTCGTGTCACCATGTGGACAGTAAAATATCTGATCGATGATCACAGCCTAGTCAACGTCCCCGCACCAGACAGAAAACCAAGTTCTGTGCAGAGAGGTAGTAATCCAACACGTCATCACTGAGAAAGTTGCTTGGAGAGTGGACATTGTCGGTACTGGCAACAAGTTAAACGTATTTATGTCAAATACTGTGCGTCTCAGACGCAATTTGCTGTCGATTTTGCTGGCCGAGTTTATAACGTAGGAANTATCGCAGCCTAGTCAACGTCCCCGCACCAGACAGAAAGTCAAGTTCTGTGCAGGGAGGTAGTAATCCAACACGTCATCACTGAGAAAGTTGCTTGGAGAGTGGAAATTGACGGTACTGGCGACAAGTAATACGTATTTATGTCAAATACTGTGCGTCTCAGGCACAATTTGCTGTCGATTTTGCTGGCCGAGTTTATAACGTAGGAATCGATTGTAGCTGAAGAATAACTAAGAGGTGTGGTATTGAGAAGGAGTCGCCTCCAGGCGCTGGACGCCTAGTTAGTACGTTATGGCCCTACTGTAGACACACAGCACATCAGAGAGACAACTTCAAATGACAAGAGGCTGCTAATAAGAATTCCGTAAGTATTATTCTATGTCAGCACACGATCATAGTTTGTATTATTCAAGGGCCCCAGATACTGCTATAAACTTGTTTTTTCGCTACACTACACAATAATATATACATGTGCTTGAAGATCGGAATGTTTATTAGTTTTCGAGTATGTTAGAAGTTTTATTTCCATGCAAAATCAATTAAGTCACTTGAAGTTTAAATTTCTTCCTTTCTGCAGAGTCTTACACTATGTATATATAGTAATATTTCCCTGTGAAAATGGTAAATCAAGTGCAGCTCATAGACGTATATGGCAATCTCACCGATCACAATAAATACACAGCAATACACACATTTTACTGTCATGAAATTTGACAACCCGTAAAATTTAACACAACGAATTTTGGTTTACACCTAGAGTGCATTTTACACTTTGAATGTAAATGTGAACAATCATTTCATTTTCATTTATATTTTTTCCAAAAATATCATGAACCGTTTAATTTATTTTTAAATAATGATTAATTATTTGCTTTTCCTATGTTATACTCAAAGTGGTACCATTTCGAAACTGATTAACACCAGGGTTATTTCTTAATAACAATCGTTCAAAAGGTTTGTTTATGAAATTTTTTTGTTTGAAAATTGTTGAAAACTTCAAAATTTGCTATAACTTGTAGACATTGTGTGACACTACCTTTCCTTCAAATTACATTTTTCATATCACATGGATTATGCAAACTAATATTTAAATGAAAAAAATGTTAAAGTTATTTTAAAGTAAAAATTAAATAAACCACACTATGTGCTTAAAATTTTACGAGGGAAAAGATTTAGTGGCAGCCACAATTTAATAATTGCCAACAATTCCTTATTTTCAGCATTTTTGAAATTAAAATTGCAATAACATTTCCTTGCACGATTCTATAAATATGTTGATGTCGCTCTTGCAATTTTCTTTAATAGTGAATTATCTGGTTTCTGTACATAATATAGTTTAATTTATTTGAACAGCCCTAAAAGAGTAAAATTGTGACTGAGATCGGTAATTTTGATAAAACCACGCATTAATTTTTTTTCCGAATAAAACATTATGACAGATAAATTCTCAAAGTTAAAATGTATATAGAACAATTCCTACAAAACAATTTTGCCAAAGCTAATAAACAGGCAATCGGCGTAATAATGTTACTCACTTCAATCCAGCAAACATTGAAAAACCAATGCACATTAAATTAGAGGTAAAAATTTTACAGAAAATAAAATAAGTAGTAGAGAACAGTTCCTTCTGTGACAGCATTGATTTTTATTGAAGAGCCAGGAGCCACCAAGCCACCTCGGTAGTTGAGGAGGTCTGCGGCCTGGGACGATATTGCCTGTTTCACCACAAAAATCACTTCCGAAATTAATTACTTTACCAAAAAATCACTTTATTCACAAAAAAAAATATTTATAAATGTAAAATGAGAAAAGCATATATAAAGCTCCTCGAGGGTAGCACCGAAAAATCTTCAGGCGAGCAAGAAGATTAGAGGTTCTTTGCAGAATGAGTCACTTAATCCTCAGAGCAGTAGAGCAGGATTCCAGACTCCGAGCAAGGTCAAGAGTACAGGAAGGATCAGCATACCTGGCCCCCTCCCCCTTCCCTAACAAACAAACTGCACCTACCACGTCCACACCACGCTATCTACACCCCTATCCATCACCAATACCCTTCTTCACAATCACCTCACACACTCCCCTTCCTGCCATACCTGGCATTTATTACAAAAAATCGTAAAAATCTAAAAAAATTCTAAAAAATTCATTTATATAATGTTCACCCCACATTCGCCCAACCACTTTCACCTATCTCCATCTTCCCTCGCCCTCAAATAACAAAAAAATGTAGAAAAATTGCAAAAAAGTAAATATTTTATTCTTAAAATCGAGGAACATATAACGTTTACCTCTCACTCATCCCGCCTCCTTAAAAAACCCACGCACGCCCCTGCCGCCAAAAACACATTCATAAAAATTCGAGAATAATCGCAAAAAATCGAAACTTTTATTCTAAAAATCGTGAAACATATAATGTTACCTCACACTCCCCTTTGGCTAACCCATCCATCCAACCAACACACCTACCCCTTATCACAGCCCTCCCTATAGTAAAAAATTATACGAAAGTCACAAAATAATCGAAATAACTAATTAAAGTTTTGGAACATATTACGTCACTATCTTCAACACCCATGTTGGATGCCAGAGGCTTCGACCTTGACCCCGATAACCTTGAAAACAAGAAGTTAAATAAAATGTGTTAAAATGCGAAAGCAATCATAAAAATCGACGAATATTTTACGTTACTGACCCCGACTCCCCTGTTGAATATTGGCGACATTAACTTTGACCCCATGGACATTGAACTCTTTATATTGAAAATCAATTGTAAAAATGGACGAACGAAATGTGTTACTCACTCCGACCATCATGTTGAATGTTGGCGAACGTAAACTTGGTCCAAATGACCTTGAACTCGGTAAATCAAGAAAAATTCTCGAAAAATTACAAAAATGGAAGAGAACATCGACGGAATAATTACATGCCTAATTTGAACAACCATGTTGGATGTGTGTGATCCTAAAAATTTAATTATCGTAAATATGGCAGAGCACAGCCACTCCCTGGTACAACTATCAGTAGACGTATGAAGCCCTCCCCTGTATACTTCACTGACAATATAGTCGATCAATCTTACGACCCCCAAAGCGAATTATTGACTTTATGAATTAATATAGGCCGCCACAACCGCCACCGCCAACACACCTCTCGTTGATCTACTTCCCTCGCCACTTATGAACCATAGCTTAGCCACCATCAATATGTATGGATTGCACCATCCATTCAATGGACCCCCACCCCCCTCACATTAAGCAACATATAAATCACCTTAGCTCGTCCCTTCGCCATCCACCCTCACCACCAACCAACCACTTCACTCCTTCCCCTTTCTCTAAACGAAACCCCAACCAGCTCCTGAAGAGACCTAACTCTACCCAAAAAACGGCTCTTGCCAATACTGAATCTTGAAAAAATGGCTGGAATAGTGGACAAGACCAACCTACCATACCACCCACTTATACCAACAGTCTATGAAAACCAATCTCGAATAAGTCGCCTAATAGGAATGTCCAGGCCAACCAACCAGTAGCAAAATATTCCTCAAAAATATTCCCCAGTTCATTCTTTCACTTTATAGAACTCAGCCTTTTTTAATAGTCCCGAGTAGAGCATAATACTTCAGATCCTACATGGCCCTTCTCCTGAACACACTCGCATAAATTTTATCCAAAACATACTCTTGCAATCGATTGTACACACCACTGAATTAATAAGTCTTTCTGGGAAGAATAACAGATTGAATAAGATATTAAACTCATATTAGTATGTTTAAATACATTTTATTTATTTACTTATTATATATATACTATATTTTATATAATATCATACATTCGATCTTTACATTTCTCAGATGTTTGCAGATCATGGATAGTAGTCAACTGTCTCATCTTATATAACACCGATCCTTCCGTTCACAAATGAATGAAGATATCGCGTTAATGTGTGAGAAATCTCTATTTTGTTGCAAAACGATCAAATGTATGTGTCTCTCAACAAGTTCATTCGGTTATTCGCTAAACATGTNAAATCTCTATTTTGTTGCAAAACGATCAAATGTATGTGTCTCTCAACAAGTTCATTCGGTTATTCGCTAAACATGTAGTATGTATTCTCAGCATCTTCTGCCTTCTCCATTTCGTTCGGTATAGCAAATGAACGAGTGTTCTTGATACCTTCTGCTTTCTTCACACCACTTGTCGAAGGAAAGCCTTTGGTGAAATGTGTGGGAACATCGAGAGAATCATCATCTTTCTCATCAGATACTTCATCAACACTGTCNGAAAGCCTTTGGTGAAATGTGTGGGAACATCGAGAGAATCATCATCTTTCTCATCAGATACTTCATCAACACTGTCATCATAGTCATTTTCATCAATCCTGTCTTCATGATCGTCTTCACATACTGTTTTATTGTCAATGTCAAGTTTACTTTTGTTTGTAGGAATCGCATGGTCATCATCAGTATTGAGAGCCGATGACCGTTTATTTTGAAGTTCGTGGACTTTACGTGAAAGTCATGCAAGCCTACATTCCAAACAAATCGACACTACTGCACACATTTCGTCTTTAGCATTAACTGCCTCATCATAAANCATGCAAGCCTACATTCCAAACAAATCGACACTACTGCACACATTTCGTCTTTAGCATTAACTGCCTCATCATAATCGCCTGACAATTCACTACCCCCCGATGCAGAATAAGGTATTGGCGACCTCACTTGGTGGCTCCCAGTAGATGGAACCTAGTAGATCTCGATGTGTTCCTTCAATGTATCGCCTTGCATAAACTGCATGGTACCAATGTCTTAAAGCTTCATCGCGTGAAGAGGACTCTTCGTACAGGCGGGTGCCGAAGATATTTCCACAGTAGCAACACATTTCCATATAATATTCTAGCAGTAGGACAGGGTACATCCATAGAGGTAAGCTCTATAGTAGACCTCGTACAATCACTGTTTTGCATCATGTTCATAAGAAACTAAAGTTATTTTTCCAGTAGTAACGTGTGTATATACTTTGCCTTTCACCTGCTGTATATATAACTTACTAACATTTAATCAGTGATGTTTAAGCATTTTTATACATCCATTGAACTATATGTTTTATCTAGTTCTTTGATAACGTTATAATTCAGTAACATCTTCAATAGNATTTTTATACATCCATTGAACTATATGTTTTATCTAGTTCTTTGATAACGTTATAATTCAGTAACATCTTCAATAATTTCTTCCAGACCAATTCTTTGCTCACCTTGAACTCATACTCAGCAAATGACCCCTACTACTCCACATATAACCCATCATGATCTGCAAATGACATTCGAGGTATTGAAGGCTCTGTACACTATTCGTCATCATGGGGGCTATGGTTTTCGTTTAGCTACAGTCTGAACACGTATTATATTTTACACCCCCATATTTTCCCACCTCATCGCTAAGTTGGTTTATCATATTAGGTTTCATACTTGACAGGAACAAGCAAATATCATTCAATCTAATTTATAAATTCGATTAAAAATATTATTTAAGAAGACCCCTGAATGTACATCGCTTCAGAAAATTATCATTAGCACTAGGTTTCGGCTCGCAGAGCAATGATCTAGTTTGTGTTGTACTATCATGCGACGTTGATAAAGGTCGCTTCTCCATGTTCGTTGAGTTTAAAGGCAGGTCTTCACATTCGCAATTCACTTCGTTGTATGATGAGAGATCCCTTCCAAATAGGTGGTTTCAGAATGACAACTGTCATTTTTGTATATTAAATCCATTCTTTATACAGTCGCGATCCCGGTTTCTGCTCACAGAAGGCATCATGTCAAACATTTAAACTGTAACTAATGTGGGAATACTCCGAGAAAAACCACATAATCGTTCGCTCCAGAAGAAAACATGAAGATCACTACAAAACAATTTAACATATAATTTTGCATGTTTATATTCATTTATATACATAGAAATGAATTTTTATACCACAAAAGAATTGAGGCCTCATCTTCTTCAGGGATGAAGATGGTGGCAAAACTCCATCAACAGTTTTGTCTCCAACGAAGCTGATGAAGGTTGGGGGAGAGTGCCAGGTCCGCTGATACTTCCCGTTCTGCTAGACTTTGCTCGGAGTATCGATTCCTCCTCTCCTTCTCTGAGGATTAAGTGACTCATTCCGCTACGATACTCCAATCCTCTTGCTCGCCTGAGGATTTTTCTCCTCTTCCTTTGAGAAGCTTCAAATCCAGGTTTGATAATTTTTTTCCATTTTTTTGGACATTCATTTATGAAAAGGTGATTTTATACTAAAATAATTAATTTCGGAAGTGATTTTGGGGTGAAACAGGCAATTGATTCGATAACATGGTCATCCCAGGCCCTCCACCTCCTTGACAACCGAGTTGGCTGGGGGCTCCTAGCTCCTGAATCATCAACCCTGGCACCGAAAGAACATTTAACTACTACTAAAATATAAACCTGATTCCTTCAATAGATGTAACGTATTGCAGTTAATTAATGCATCTCAGACTATGTCACATATGAAGAGAAGTATTGAAAGAATTCTCCCTGCGTTCATAACATTACAATCAATAGTAAATATTATTTTACTTATANCGTCACTGGAGCAAACCAAAGTTGACATATGAAGAGAAGTATTGAAAGAATTCTCCCTGCGTTCATAACATTACAATCAATAGTAAATATTATTTTACTTATATTACGCAGCTCGCTTTCCTTTTCCCATTCAATATTTTTTGACATTCTTAGTTACTAGAAATGGTTACAATCTTGTTGGTTTATAATAAACGATTAAGTGTTTCTATGAAAGTGTAGTTAATTACGTAGATTACAGCATTTCAGAAACCCTTTTACACATATGTCCTTTTTCGAGCGCCAGAAAAACCTACAAAATTTAGAATATTGTCATTTTATTTTTATAAATTACTCATCAATATTGAAACGTGCCAAAATAATACTTAAGAGAACTCAAAAGCTTTTTCTTCTTCAATACATGGACAAATTCATATAAAAAGTTGATAAATCTGAATGTTCATTAAATTTGCAATTTCATAAATAATGTTTTCGCACATTTTTGATTCTTTAATTTCTGTTCAGCAAATAAATATAATTTCAAAACGAAGGGTTATCATACTGGGTATATCTAGAGGAGAACTGAAATTTCACCAACATTTTATAACAGGAAGCAGGAAATATTATTTAAAGTGGGGGTATACAGAAGTGGGGACAATTTATAACCTAGTTTTTTTACTTTATGCATCGGCTTATTTATTGCTTTGTTATTATATAGCGTTCATGTTGACTTATAGAAAAGCAGTTGATTTAAAAATCCTATATATATATATATAAGATGTCATTATTATATATTAAATCTGAAAGAGTGCGAAACGAGTTTGATTATCACGTAGATGTCGTTTGGGCCACTCATGGTGGTCACATTGAACATTTATAAATGTATAGTAAATAATCTTCACGGTTCCACTGTTCATTTGATTAGTCAATCGAGGTTTTAAGGTTGTTTGGTATTGATATTATAGTCCTTCAAAGTTGGGGTATTCTCTTATACTAAAACTGTATAAACATAAGATNGGTATTGATATTATAGTCCTTCAAAGTTGGGGTATTCTCTTATACTAAAACTGTATAAACATAAGATACTTGGCCCATAATAGGTATTCGTAAAATGTTTGTATTGGACTAAATAAAAGCCTAGCGCTTTACCTGGAGAAATGACAAAATTTGAGAATTTATAGGCTTTATTTGGCTTGAATCACTTCTCGGTATNCCTAGCGCTTTACCTGGAGAAATGACAAAATTTGAGAATTTATAGGCTTTATTTGGCTTGAATCACTTCTCGGTATTTTATCATATTGACATAGATGTAAAAAAAAAGTCCACCAGGAAGACAAACATAAAGGAAGCAAATATAATTATAATGACNATCATATTGACATAGATGTAAAAAAAAAGTCCACCAGGAAGACAAACATAAAGGAAGCAAATATAATTATAATGACTACAAATTCTATAAGATGAGAAATCGAAGTATACATGTACCTAGATAAAATGAAAATCGAAGTGGATCACTGTATAACAAAAGTAGAAATATATGAGACAAAGAACATGCTAAAAACATGTATATCAAAAGTAGAAGGAAAAAAATTAAAAAACAAGAAACAGAGGAAAACCAGATATTTGAATGGTGGTCACAATAAAAAGATAAAGTAGTAAGTAAAAAAAATTTTAAAACGTCTTCAAATCTGACTGAAGAGTACTTGGAAGAATGAAAGAGAGATGGTCAATATTTATAGACGTTAGATATGAAGGAACACCAAGAATCATGAGATATATCTATCTTCTGTATAAAGCACGTTGTCAAGGGCAGGCAAACGTTCTTTAATAGATTACTAAACGTTAATCAATAATATTCGATAAATGTTTAAAAGGTGTAATGCTAATCAAGGAATATTAACATAAAAAAACTGTTAAGCTCCAATAAAATTTTAAAATAATTGTACATATATTGAGACCTTGCTATTTGATTTTGCGATTGCAAATTTTTTTGCGTGACATTTAAAGCACAAATATATCAGAAGTTCTCAGTTTCAGATTGCAAAAAAGCTGCACTATTGAGATAAGGAGAACCAGTTTCTTTATTATCTAGTTTTTGAAAAACGAGAATATACCGTTAAAGTGTAGAAAAGGAAAGGTGATATATATCCCCCATCAACAAGAACAAACCAGTGTGCAATATCTGAAGTACGTCAAGATTACACAACACTTATTAACTGAGGCACAAATCACAAAAACACAATAACAACTGTAACGGAACACACGCTAGGGGAATCACGCATAGTTATTTTGTAAAGGACGATAAAGAACGATGCAACTTTCGTGTTGCGGCAAATTGTCGAAAAAGAGCAGAATTGAAATTCCCAACACTTAACATAATTGTGGATTCAGAAAACCGGTTTTATAATGTGGGTTAGGTAAAGCTGTGGGACGGTGCGAATACGGACGGCTTCCAAACTCACATAACATAAGCTATTATATACTTAAATATTATCTTATATTAATGCTTTTGAAATTCCGTGTTTAATTCGATGGTTAAGTTAGAAAAAAATTGAGCAGTGTGAGATGCAACATAAATTTTACAATCTCATTATTTTTTTTATAACAGCAGGTGCTAATAGAATTCCTTACGATTGAACTGAATGTTACTCGCTGTTGGTGCCTGGTTGTAATACAGGGAAAGTTATTTGTGACTGAACACACAAAATGACAAAAGTGAATAGCCTGGATAAGCTCATGTTGGTTAGTTCTCTTTTGTAAGTGAATTACGTCACGCTACGTTTTAAGAAAGAAATTAATTTTACAAAATGTATGTTTTTACCGTAAATAAAGTTCGTGAAATGTACAATATTTTTAATAATTAAATTGGTGGAGTTCATCGTAATGTTTCGGATGTTATTTAAACCACCAATAAAACGTTTAATTATTTATTAAGTAATATAATTAGATTATAACAAAGACATTGACTTGAAGAAATTGACATTTTTATACACACGGAAACTAATATACTGACATATAAAAAATAAGAAATGTACTGACTCTCCACTTAAGGTTTATAAAACCATGACATCTCTATTTTTAAATTTTTCTTTACTATACATAAACAAAAAATGGGCGGTCAACAGAATCCTAGAGAGCGGAATACAGGTTGTAGAAAAAGAGCTTGATAACAAATCCAGAGCTCCGGGAGAGGGAAATAGTATGGCATTTGTTAATAAGGGGATACCTAGGGACATTAGGTGTGAAAGAAAAAATTTCAAAAAATTAACGGAAAGGAAGCGAAGAATGTTTTTGTAATTTCAGTCACTGCCCAACAATTAAATCCAGTTTACAATACATAATTTTTATCTAAATTGTTTTTGGGAAGTAACATTTATTTAAAAAAAACCTAATTTATAAATATTTTATATTTTGTTTATTATTTTATGAAAAACAAAATTAAGTATAAAAATTAAGAAAATGACCAGCAGAAATGATTTGATATATTTCTTAGATGATAAAAAATTTTAATTGGAATTTTTATAGATTTCTTAATTGATCTATAAGTAAAGATCACTGTTATTCATTATTTTTTTTGTCTTTATATGTTAAGCCGAATTGAAACATTCTCCTTTTCTAATTTTAATAAAAGTAAATAATTACTTTACATAATTGACGCATAAATTAATTAATTCATATTCTGTGTATACCAGATGTAATCGAACAAATAATAATATTCATAAGGGTGAAATAAATGAGCACAACGGTAGTGGTAATGAAAAAGGATGGGTATGCAACCACAATAGTAAGGCAACAGGCAGTGCAATTAAATTACAGTTTATCTACACATTTTGGCAGAAGGCACGGGGCTCACAGTGTCTGTTCAAAGTGTCAGCCACCTCTGGCCACATACACAGTGCAGAAATGAAACATGTTGCCACGCACATTGCAAAGGTTCCCGGCGTGACATTTATGGTGTCGAACTGCTCTCCGTATCCATGTCATGAGCCCATCCCTCGTGCCATTTGGCGTGCATATACCATTGATTGGATGTGGCCTCACAGCCTGATGTAAGGTGTTGTGAGATCAGGTGATCGTGTTGGCCATGCTGTGTGCCTCCTCTACCTACGTATCTACCCGTTAGTGTAGTGCATGCCGAGGTGACAGTGAACAGCAATTTTTGAAATGAGGTCGGGCTCCATCCTGCTTCACCCATATCACCTCACGAGCACCTAAATAACATCCTCAAAGGATTCCATACGGTACGGAGCTGGGTTATTAAGCACGCAGAACTACGCTCAGGCTGGTTACAATGCGAAGTACACAAATATGCATACCCGCCCCTGAATATACCCACTGCTATTAGCGAGTAACCAATGGACGTAAGACAAGTAACTCCTTGATCAAATATGCATCACTTGTAGTAATCTAACCTCTGTGGTGAATAGTATAAATTGTTCGAGTACAGCTGAAGCAACGAAGTGTCAATTAATGTATATCTTGTGGCGTACGATTGCCACATGTTTTGTATTGTGTATGCGATGTTCACAATGTTTTACATTTGTATCTTTGATTTTAAAAAGCAGCACAATTAGTCATGGGAGTATTTATGCCGTTTTATTGAATACCAATATTATATGTTTCGTACCCCAGTGACTAGCATTACATGTATATTAGGTATTCTTTACATAAGCGATAGTTCATTTCATAGGTTATATTTTACATGAAAGTCATTCCCCTATTTATGTAACAATGCACTGATCTAGGTATGCTGGCTTTATACAAACTCAGTCTTTTATGTAAATTTGTCATGTAATATTTATGTATCGAGTATGTGTCTATACTTTTTCACAAAATAATTGAGATTGGATTATTATACATAAAATATTTATTAATCTACATGGACAATAGTACTTGCGGATACCGTCACAGGTAACAGTGACTGACTAAACGTTCTGTACATTTATATTTACATAAGTCGGTTGAACTTGGTGTTCTTCTCTTAATGCCAATGTGTTGGATTATGCCATGGGCTACGATAAGAAATTGATTTTGTAATACAAACTCAACGCTGCATTTATTAATGTTTTCAACAAATATTTATAAATAACCGCGTCAATTTTTAACACGTAGTACCTTTACATGTCATGATATTGACATCATTTCTAATGAATGTGGGTCAGTATTAGGTTAACACGATACAATTAATAAGGGATATTTTGGACTTCGCTTTTATTTCTTCCAAAATCGTGATAAGTTGTCTATTATGTTTTAGAATTTTTTTTTGTGCGCACTTATAATGCACGATCTGTTTATTCAAACTTCTTCCGTTCAGAATTCAAAGTGAATGGTATTTCTGCAATATTATTTACATCACATATTTTAAGACGTACTTAAAGGGAAATCTAGGTTTTTAATGTATTCCAATACAAAGTCACTTCAAAATCAAGTATATATGAAAAAAAAAGCTCCCATTAACTATTTGTAAAATTAGTACGGTAAATTGAAGATCACTTTATGAACGTTTATAAATGTGTGATTTATGAAAAAAGTTATCAGATGTGAAAATAAACACTAAATAAATGTTTGGAAAAATAAAAAAATTTACTTATTTTCACGTTTTTCTATATATTTAAATGTGACGCAGATATTTTCAGTAAAATTAATAAATGTGTAAAAACTACGTATTACTTAAATTATTTATCCGAAATTTTTTATCTGTGACAGAGTGAAATTACAGGTAAGTATGAAGGAGTAATTTTTGTAATCGAACTTGGCTTCGTATTAAATGTTTGAAATGACTATTCGTCAATGTAGGGCTACAAAACGGAGCAGGATGGATTTGCATTAAATATAATAGGAAAGTCAAATGAAGAGATTTGAAAAGTATCAGTTGTAATGGCATTAAAGGCGAAGAGATAGAGTTTACCACCAGCTAAATTGTTTTCTCTCTGAAGATGTTTAAGCTGCTGGGAAGTTTTAAGAAACACGGCTCTGGTCAGATACAGTCGATTATTAGGAGAGAATTAACTGTGTTACTTTGACTATAAAACGCATATTTTTGAGGAAAAGAGATGGACTGGAAAGGAAAGCTGGAGTGATGTTAGTATGGCGCGTTGTATTCATTTTCTGATATCATGTGTTTATCGATAGACTCTTTTCTAACAGAGCGCAGCAAACAGAAGCGAACTGCCCCTAACACTTCATTGCACGGCAACCCGCCAGGATTCATTTCTTCATAGTAAATCGACGTCACAGTCGTTGTGTGGCTCATGAGATTCTTACTTTATTAAAAGACAATGCAGCAGGCGTGTTATGATCCATCAAAGCTTGTTTACTACCGAAAGCAACTTTGCATTCTACTGTGTTCCAGATAGTGTTTTAAAGATTACGACCACATTTTCTTTGTGATGATCGCTATATTTCGCTTCAAGGCATACACACTGCGTCAACACATGTTTTGAGCCGACTGTAGACAATACGTCTATGGTTAATTATCTCTGTTTGAAATAAAATCGAAGCCATTTTCTGTCTTCAAATTGTGACGCATATTAGTTTACGTGCTATAGTCCATTCAAGGTTACTTGCAACTTTTCTGAAGCCCTGCTCAAGTTCTTCCTCCATTATATTCCTCCACCTCAAACAAGCAATCAAAGTTTCCCTGAGTCTTGAAAATCTTGTCAAAGGCACATAGGACGGAATTACTTACGCACTCAGTGTAATACTATTTCGCATAATTAATTTTTCTTACTAGGCATTACCAACACACCTATTTTTTCACTTTATTGCCCGTATTAAGTATAAATGAAATATTATAAGTTACATAAAAATAAAAGCAGAAGTTCAATTTAATAAGAAAAACTTTTTTTGTTATGTCAATATAAGTATAAAACCCTTGCGATACATGACATAGTTAGGCAACCACATAGCAAGTCCTTCACAGGGTGATTTTACAAAGGATATATCCAAGACGTGTGAAGAAACTGCAAATAGGCTATAGTTACCTACTCTCAGTTGAGAAGAAGGAGCAGGGACGACCAGCAATCCAGAAGAGTCCGCAGTGAGAAGGCGTTTAGTCGCCACAATTCCTCCTCAGTTGAGCATTAATTTGAATAACCCTATATTTTTTTGCCATCTGTAATGATTTTTTTTAATTCACTGGTAAAAGTAATCGCGTATATTAACGAATGTCAGTAGCAGCTCAGTTGACGTTCTGACACCGAGTATTAAACATTTTATTGCGAAGGTCGACATTTTTTCCATTATATACTTTCCCCACACTAGCACGTTCTGGCGGACAAAGCTGAAAACAAAAGCGGTAGTGGTATGGTATAAAAAGTGTTTGAATATATGGTCGGTCTAAGGAGGTGTGGTGAGTGGTAAGAGAATAATTACTCAATTTCAATAGTAATTTAATTAGTATTTTTTAAAAAAGATATTTAATCGGTATTTATTAAATAATTCAATAAAACTAATTTATTGATTTTATGAATGATGCATGAACGTATATTGCTGAATAGAAAAACATGTTTTTAATAGGATGAAAAATTACAAGTGTTTGTTTGTATTGGAAGCAAATGTTAGTGCCGACAGCTCACTTTGCGGCTGAATTGTCAGAATGAGTCGGTACCAACAGCTCTCTTGTCAGTGATAGAGAAATAAATGCTACTTATGTGTTGAATATAAAATCCCATACAGATGGCACGTACAGCACAACTGATATTTTATAAACATAAAATAATATGGCGGCCACATGGTGGCTAAACAGGCAAGTCATCCGATGACGAAACATGTAATTAATACATTAGCGCCACCTTGGTGTTGAGAATAAAAACAAATGACAAACGAAGAAACCAAGATGGTAGAATGAGTATTGATGAGGCGTGGTGGGGATGGAGACCTGCCGACTAATTAATCAAACGAAGGTGAGTAATTGGTGGTGGGGGTTGGGAAATTAGTCAATCATAAACATTGGTGGAGTAATTAAATACATATTAGAAGGATGTGGAGAGGTTGCAGCAATTAGCCAATGAGAAATATAGGTGGAACAATGAAATATATATGGGAAGGGGCATAGGAGGGATTTTGTCGTCTGCTTGGCATAGTGCTTTGGTAACTCCAGCAATGTATAAACAAATGACAAACAAAAAATACATGATGTCGTCCGCTAGCAATGTATAAGTGAATGACAACCAAAAAAATAAAATAGCTGCACATAATAGAATGAATATTAATGTGAGGTGGTGAGGATGAGAGAAACCTCTGTAGTTGTAAGTTTTTTAAATAAGTTTTTTTAATAATTTTTAATCCACCTTTAAATAATTTTTAAATAAATTTAATGTAAATGTATACAATTTGTTGGATTTTTAGTTTACATTTGAAAAAAGTTGGATTTTCTGGGTTTTCAATGTCAAAGATCACTCGGACCAAAGTCAGGGTCATGGTCACATATCCAGAATGGCCGACAGAAATGAAGGATCACGTACAGCTCCGACTTTCTTATCCCTGGTCCCGATGTGCCAAAGTCCCCATAATTCCTCTATTAGTAAATATTTAGCTTTATCTTAACATGCATTAAAAAAATTGGTATTGTTCTTGTAAAACTTATTCGATTATAATACAAAACATATTTTATATGAGTCATGGTGTCTAAGTTTTTAATATGTACCAGTGTCTTACTGGTCCATTTTGGGTAACGTTTATCCCAATCATTGTGTCATAAACCAATACTAGGAAAAAGTTAAAAATTAAAATTAACAATTAATATCAGCTATGCGAAATTAATTCCATTACATTTCAAATAATTTCTGAACAAAACATATGAAATGAAAAAAGTCAGATATATAAATATTATGACAAATCCTAATATTGCAAAAAAATATCATTTTATTACTTGTAAATGCAAGCCTCAGAAATGTAAAGAATATTCATTTTCCACATTTAATTTTCTTTATTATTTATATTTTTTAAGTTTTCTGTACTATTTAAATGAACTCCTACATTTTCCGGTAGACAATGTCGCAAGCATTATGTCTGAAGTGTTTGTGGTTTGTGGATAATGGCAGCCGACACAATGTCATGCGTGCCACTCGTCCACCCCGCAGGAGACGCACGTGAACTACGTCGCTGGCGGTCTGAGTGGCTAAATGCAGTGTTTTTACGGACAATTCCTGCTTCAATCTGTCCTACAGTGATGGCCGCATACATGTTACATACTAACATCGTGACCGCTGTCTGGCAGCCTGCATTGTGGAGGGGCACAGCAGACAAATGACCGGTTTGATAGTTTGGGGTGCCATTGGATACAACATGCGATCTCGACTCCTACGTATTGATGGCAATCTGAAGAGGAACCTCTACATCAGGGAGGTTTAAGAGTCCGAGATACTGCCCCTTCATCATACTCTACATTCCATATTTCAGCACGACAATGCCCGGCCACATGTGGCGAGGAATGTGCAAGTCTCCTTCATAGAACGAAGGGTACCAATGCTTGCTTGGCCTGCGCGTTCACCTGACATGTCGTGCATGGAGCAGGTGTTAGATATGGTTGGACTACGACTAGTTTGTCACGATCCTCCAGCAACCACTCTTAATGCTTTGTGGACGCGCATACAAACCGCTTGGTGGGTGATTCCCCCGGAAAATATACAGGTCCTTTTTGATACAATGGAATGATTCCAGCACGTGGGGGCTTTACACCATAGAGAATTCCCAATGACGAAGGTCATGTAGAGTTCGGCAATCATAATCAATTGTGTATGGTCGTGTTCATATTCTCTGGTGTAAAGCTTATTTCAGTCACATGCATCCTTCTTGGTGTTATATTTTTTACAAACATTAGTGTAATTGTAGAAGAAAATAAATCACAACATGAAACACATTTTTTAAGTTATCCTATTTAAATTTCTATGGCGAGAATTCCTATTATATATTTTTAAAAAATACAAATATTTTATCGTTTCTCAAGTAAAACGTAATAAATGAATTAAAAAGGCTAAAAATAACACGCCTTGTCATATTAAAATATATTTTATTATGTCATATAGTTTTTCTTTAGCAACATTATAATTCAATGGAGGCATGACATTAAAAATATTAGTTCATTATATTAAATAGTGTTAAAAAAGAAGCTATCCGATTGTAAAATGAGTGTATTCTTGATTCGTGAAATTCGGCTTTATTTTTTGGTGATTAAAGTTATGTGATAATTCCATGGTTTACAGATATTAAATAAAAAGTAAATAAAAACCAAGTATAGCAAAATATAAAAAACCAGAAATAGTTTAGATATCTTATAAAAGAAATTCCTTTCACTTCTTTACAAATATGTTCATAGCGGAAGATCTCTAATTAAGATATTTGAAAACAAGTGTCACATTGTTTAGTATGGAGAAAATGCAGATTTTTCTAAATTATAGCAATTTGCAAATACTTCAATACCTTTTATTAATTAGTTCCTTTAACAAAAAAGGAAGATTTGACTATATTCAATTATAGTAGAAATTTGTGTAATTATGTAGATTTTTATGTGAATGGTTATGAGGTTGTTTGTGTCCATTAATATTGGAAATTAATTCAATAGCATATACATTATTTGAAGTTTAATTATTTAAATGCAAATAATAAGGCATTTTTTTGAGAGAATAGAAATATCGCCATAGTTTACAGAAATTTATAATTTTATGAGCCATTCTAAAATATATTAATGCAAGATTACGAACCTCAAAGTTTTAATAAAATACAGCTTATATATATAATTGATATATTTTTAGGTTACAGATAATCACGATGGTAAATTACACTTCATTCTTCGTTTGTATTATATGTGTTTAATATACGGTGAAATTATTTTAATGCGAATCCAAAACTTAGAAAATATATTACTAATATGCTTATTTATAAAAAAGAAATTCTGAAAACATATAATTATTTATAACATTCTGTAATGTTTTATTTTTTATAAAAATTTTATTAAAAATGTGCTTAATTGTTATAAAAATTTGGAATAATAGAGAAATGAAATGTTTAAGTATGTTTTGCGGTAAAGCAATATATGTAATAATTATTATAAAATAAGACAAAGATATTTAATAAATTCATAATTTATCGTTTTATGTTGTACGACATTTTTAAATTTCATATATTGGTTGGTTTAATTAAAAATAGGAAAAAAAAATATAAGATTTCACACATAAATTAACATATAATTTGTATTAACTTTTACGCTTACATAAAGAATTAATGTTAAGAATTTTTATCAGTTTACATTGATATCATATTCTTCTACTAGAGTAAAAGCGAATTGTATATTTGAATGAGGGTTTTATGTCTGGGAATAGTGGAAAAGTGTACTCAAGGTCCAGAATTCCTGTTTAGTTACTACTCTATGATACAGCTCGAGCACGGTATGGTTTTTCGACGAGTGCCATAAATTTAAGAATTAATGGATTAAGGACAAATAAACGACAGTAAAATAAATGAATAATTTCCAATTGACATGTTGAATGGATTAATTTTACATACCAGGTGAAACGCAAATTATAACAGTAGAGTTAAATGAACGTAACATGATGCAAAATGTTGGCAGTCTAAGAAGGAGAGTGATAATATATTTTTAGAAATTATTATGATACCATATGAAAGTAATGATTACTTCATAAATAAGTACGGATAAATATGTTTTGGTGTATTAATCACAATAGCATGTTACCTCATAACAACAATTTAATTTCGATTATATCCATAAGTAGATAGTAAAATTTTGCTCTATTAAAGATATTGACGTAAATTCATCGTGTGGCATATATTTTAATTAATGAAACTATAAACTCAATCACTTTAAGCAATATTTATACAGGTTAATTCAAAAGTCACTATGTATATACAAATATGCCGTGAAAAAGGTTGTCGTACACGATAGACATTATGGCTGAAACACAAACCTCTATAGGAATCAAGCTCAGTGCATTTCAATGGACCACCTGCCACGTATTGGGACAGCAGTATATATTTTCTTTTTATTTCACATCATTAATTGCCACATTTTTATTTTGCGTGAATTGTTAAATTAAAATCAATAACTTTTTTTTTTTGTTTATATATTAAATTTTTTAAATAAAGAATGAAAGTGGATAGTTTATGGTAAAAATTCATATGCTTTAAAACAAATGTTTTGTTATGAGTTTTGTATTATTTATGATACAGTTGCTATACGTCTTTCATTTCCAGGATATTTCCTCCTTTTAAAAGTTGGAGTTGTTGTCCGAGTTTAATTTACAATTTAAGCTTTATGTCATGGTATTTTGTAGGATAAAAATTAGGCTATAATAAATCATTGACGTTTTGAATTATGAAAAATTTATTTGTGGCACTACATCTTGAGGATAGCTAGTGTCTTCTGTTTCCAAACTAATAATCTAATACGCGTGTTCTGTGTGAGCGAAGAAATCCCAAACATGAAATGCAATTCTTCTGTTGAATAACGGAAGGATTCTGGTTTTAGAGTAAGTATATTATTTCGAATGTGAATGCAGGTTATATTACCCAGACACTTTCCTTTCAGTGGCAAATAAAGGAGGACTCTACTTGCAAGAAGACGTGTATTTCGATAAAACATTGGTAAATTTATAATTTTACAGTTACATACTTTTTACAATTCTTCAATATTTACAATACAATCAAATGCTTTTAATTTCGAAAGATACTGTAACCACCATTTTACGACAGCACCACAATCATCGTTTAATAAGGGTCTTGAAAGTAACACACTTCAAAACTATTCATTGTTCTACGTGAACGTCGACAAATACGTCCTCTTTTCTGATCTTAAAAAATTTGGCAACCTTATATTTATCATATAAACCTTCATATTTTTTTTTTATGGGTATGTTTGGTGAAAAAAATATCCCTTTATAGACGATAATATTATGATTATTTTACCTAATAGGTAATGAGAGTTAATTAATATGTCTAATAGAGAAGGCAATTAACAAGTATGTACATTATGTAGAAAGAAACGGCTAGGCCTAAAATTTGTTATATAATGCTGGGCCTTTAATATATAATTTAGAGTTAAAAATATTATTTACATTGTCAGCCATTTTGAGTTTACAATATGTCTGTTATATCAAGGCTTCTATTAAGCAGATTGATCTTTGTTTTCTAGTATATTTGAGATTTGTATCGACATTTTATATACATCCAAATAATGTTTTTGCAGTACGTGTGTTTGCAGAGTCAACATTAAACTTGAGATTTTACTTTATAAATATGTAGGAAAATTAGTTAAGTTTATCAAATTTTCTTCAATTAAAAATTTTAAAAATTTTTTACTGGTTTAAAAGTTAAAACATTTGATTTTATAATTGACATTAACATTTAATAGTAATTGGCAATTGGCTCTTAATAGGCATTAAGTGTCAACTAACAGAGACAGAATACACTTAATTAGAAACAGAACAGATAAGTGACCGTGACGACAATGTGTCAAGTGTGATACCGCCTGACCACGCAAGATCTAATTCCTTCGCTAGCCACAAACCGTAGACAGTCGATACACTTCTTGGTGATGCGACAGTAACAACCATGGCTTATCAGCACAACACTGCGTGGACGACGAATGTCTGATCGATACTGTGCGGAGAGTTGGGGAGGAAAGGAATTTAAGAACCAGTGTATACAAAGCACAATCGTCAGCGAAAATAGATGACCACTTTGTCAATAAGAAAGTGTTCAGCGCGATGCCTTGTCGGAGTTTGTGAAGAGCAAATAGCGTCTTCTGTAATGTGCGGCGTCAGGGACGTACGTTATTTGATATTGATTTTTGTGACTTTGCTTGTATACGTGATGGAAGAAACTCTGACTATTCTGGAGGCCCTTGCAAGAGGTGGACGTCTCAAGGCGCAGATTAGACAATCCCATATGTTACAGAGTTAGTGGGGACGCAGTACTTCCAGAGAGACAACACTAACTGACAAGAAGCTACAAGTGAGTATGACGCACGTGCTCATTTAGGAAAACACACGACCATAGTTTACTATCATGATGCGCCTACCATTCCGTAGTGGACTTGGCTATTACATTTAACGTCACACTAATGCATACGCTTGAAAACCTGTGTCGAAATAGCGATGGTCCTTTAAAGTGGGTTAAATCATAGCAACGATGTTGAATGTTTATACTTAATTTCCCCACAGAACAAGATAGTAGGCCATACCATATAAGTATTTCTGCGAAAACGTTTTTATTTGTAAAATGAAGTATATTTAACACTATATTTGAAACAATCGGAATATAAAAACCTTTTGAAAATTGTATTATTTATAATTGTGTTTAGACATGAAACACTATATTAATAATATTTTATGTTGCATGCGCACATCTGTTACAAAATATATACAGGATTTCACCAAATTCAATAATCAAACTTCTAGGGATGTTAAAAGAGACCAGAACAGATGATATATGAAATAGCCAGTCGGAAATTGATAAATTGAGGTGTATCTTAACGTGACTGTGAATAAAAATGAATTCATTACATTTACATTTATTTGCAATATTCTTACAAAACTGTTCAAAAGTGCGGTGTCCCGCTTCAATTTCCATTACCTGTTGTGCTTGTTTAAAGACCCAAGCCCTGTGTTTTAGAGAGTAAGCAGCTGCAAGCACGCAAGTGACGGGCTATTCCTCCGATTACATTAAAGTCCCATACACCAGTATCTTCAACTGCCCCCAACACAAAATAATCACGCAGGATGAGGTTGGGAGAACGAGCAGACTACGCAATCTTACCATCCACCACCTATAGATTTCTCACCATATCTGCGGTTAAAATACAATTAGACCTCACGAGAGAAAAGAGGCTTTGAACAGTAATGATGAAAGCTTAACCGACGTCGAATATCAAAAGGGACACGTTAAAAGAGCTCAGACAATTGTGGCAGTGGTGGCTGAGCGGTTAGCCTGCTCGCCTCCCACCAAGGCGAATTGGGATCAATGCTCGGCCTGGTCACTCCCAGATTTATGCATGTAGGAATCGTGCAGGCCAATGCAGCTGGCCGGCGGATTTTCCCGTCATCTCCCGTCGCCCCCTCCTTAAAACCCTTTTAATTTTTTCATTCCGGCGCTACTGCATTATCATTTCAATCACTCTCATAGACTCTCAGGACCTTGCTGTTAAGAGCCGCCCAAATCTCTTCACTCACTAAGACAATTATTACTCAAGGCAATGCAGGTACAGGTAACAACAAAGACGAAATGCGACCTTTTAGGGCCGAATCATATTAACATCAACAATACGTACTCACATGCTGACATCAACTTCAACGACATATAACTGTGTTGTCATAGCTCAGACACTATACTCTGTTGACATAGCGTGTGTAACGGAGTATGAATATTGATGGTTATTTAACAGAAAAGTTTACTTTAAACTCGTCTACTATCTCTTGAAGTATGAGTATTGACTATTGTTACACACGATATTTAAAAAACTAGATAAGTTTTTCTTATATATTTTGATAGGAAAAAAACCTATAACAATATTCTTCCGTGTATGTTGTGCCAGTTGTGGAAAACCTCTATTTACTTGGAAAAATCGCAGCAAAATCCGTTAATTCATATATATTTCATCATGCTATAAGTCATCAGAACGTATAGCATAGTTTTACGTTGTGCTTATAACATATGTAAGTACATATTTGCCATAGTTTCTCCCATATTTTACATTTCTTAGAATTATCTTAAGAGTATTTATTAATTATTTTTTTATGTTGGAAAAGACAACACATATGGTAAATATCATATGTAACTTGCGTATGCTTGAGTCACGGTCCCTTAACCATTGTGTAACGTGATTAATACTAAAACTAGAAGGTACTGATATACAGGGGATGGACAAAATAATATGAATACCATGCAATATAGTACATTTTGTTGCATGTTGGCAACACTGCTTCCGTGTAAATAATGCGAGGCGCATGTATTGCACAGTTTACGTCCCAAGTCTTGTAGGTTATATTTCAGTGAATTATACGCTTTGTTCTGCGACGGTTAAAACAAGCGATCGGTGAAATGTGTGATCTCTCAGACTTTGAAAGAAGGCAAATTCTTGGTGGTCGGTTAGCGAGAGCGTCTGTGATGAAAACAGCTGAATTGTTTTTGACTTTTCGCTAGCGGCAGTATCCAAGGTAATGACAGCATACACAAAACATGGTAAAACATCATCGGCGAAGAGGAATAGTGGGCGAAACCCAAAGTTAACTGACAGAGACCGACGAACATTAAAAATAATTGTGGCCAGACATCATAAAACTACCGCAGCAAAAATGACAGCAGAACTCAACACTCACTTGAGTAATACTGTTTCGACAAAATCAGTACGGTGGGAGCTCCACAAAGCTAACATTCATGGAAGGGCTGCAGTTGCGAAACCCTTTATAACGGAAGCCAACGCTAAGCTGCGAAAGAAGTGGTGCCACTATCATAAAAACAGGACACTTGATGATTGGCAGAATGTGGTTTGGTCCGATGAATCATCGTTTACATTGTTTCCTACAAACGGCTGGGTTTATGTATGGAGAACCCCAAAATAATCCAACGATCCGGACTGCCTACTTCCTCCAGTCGAGCATGGGGGAAGTTCTGTTATGATTTGGGCTGCTATATCGTGGTATTCACCAGGTCCTCTCATTCACATCACTGGCAGGATTACTGGGAATGAATATCTCGACATCCTCAATGATGAAGTTATTACTATGACTATCATATTGGTGCCAAACACTGCCATAATCCAAGATGATAATGCGCCCATAGACAAAGCCAAAAATGTTCAGTCTTGGTTTGAGGAGCATCAGAATATTATCAAACAATCGCCAGACCTCAACATAATTGAACTGTTGTGGGGAGTTTTAGAGCAGAGAGTGTGGAGCAGATTTCCACCTTCAACATTATTGAAGCCATTGGCGGATGTTTTGGTACAAGAATGGGACAACATTCTGTTGGAAACTATTCAGACACTCTACGAATCTACTTTGCGAAGAATTGCAGCTGTTCTAAAAGCAAATAGTGGACCAATACCTTTTTAATAAATAAATATTCTGTGAATGACAGGTGTTCATATTATTTTGTCCATTCCCGGAATCTGGTGAGCCTACTTTCCTCTACGATAGAGCATATATTTATTTCCTTTTCATTTAATTTTGAAAAGTTTATTTGGTCAGTAGGCTTTGACGTATTTCTGACAGCAATATCAATAGAGATGAGACCAGAAACATATGCAACAGTAGTGATGCAATTTCAAATGCACACGTCTCTTAGCCAGGACTCGAACACAGAGTACCACATACAGTAAGCTAGCATGCAATAAACTACATGGAGGTAGGATTCAGGATATCAAATTCTGTTGTAATGCACTATGACCGAATTGCCTAAAAAAAAAAGTTATGTTTACAAAGCTTCTAATAGATTTTGCTTACATATAAAATGCGGTTGAATTTGGCTCAATAGTTAAACAATTATGAAAAAGGTATAAAATTATAATATGGACACCTTTTTGAAAATCGATTTCCGACCTCTCTTAAATCCTGTAATTTTATATGGCCTTCTGTATTACTACTGTTGTGAACCATTTGGTGGAAATAAGTTGAACTTTCCCGGAAATATAGCAAAATGATCCATTTTTTACATGGCAATATTTAGCAAAAATGCCGGCAAAAAGTGATTTACATTCATAATTGATACTTCTAATGAATACTGTTTATAGACAAAAATTGGTTAATTTTTGTCGAATTTTTACACATATGTAACACAGTAACCTAAATTATTAATATTAAAACCATTGGAAAAGTTATGGCGTACGTAAATCACGTAAGTTTACGTATCCTACTGTATTACTACTTAAGTGTATTATTTGGTGGGAATCTATCAATTGGCCTTCGATATATGGCACATATTCGATATTTTATCTAAAGAGATTAATAAATTGAGAATAAAATAGTTATGTAAAAGCATATTGGATGATTGTCATAGATAATTAGTGACAGAATACAAATTTAAGTTAAAGTCAGTTGCACACTTAACTAAAATGTTTTTATAGCCTCCATTACGAATAAAAGTGTCCGGCGGACTTAAAAAATAATTTAATATGGTCTACCATAGTACTTCTTCTCCAAATCTGGAAGTATTGGGTTAGTATTTCGTGAAATATGACAAGGAACTCTTATTATTTCATGTGACAATATATATTGTTTCGGGCATGCAGTTCGATACCAGAAACCATTACAAAATTAATTATCTATCGGACTTAGAAAAAAATCTGTTGTTTTTCACTGTGGTAGAAGGACTATATAACGAGGGTTTTACAGGAATAATTCTCGAGTCAGAATAAAAAAAGCGATTTCGAAATTTAATAATGAGATGATTTTCTATTTATATTGTAACGGGCTTCCTACATGATATGTTGACTGATTACGTACACCGGATATAAAAGTTTAAGCAATATCCATATGTTAGCTATGTCGTAGGGGCCCTCAGTTTGAGACCCAAAACTATTTAAAAATAATTTTTGTGTCACAAATAGAAAAAAAAAATTGCTGTTTCACTCTGTGATGGGAGAATGTTTCAGTTATGTATAATAAAAGTGAAATGTAACAATTAGAAGAATAATTCTGGAGCCAGGATAAAGTATGAGATTCACTATGCGATTGTGACCTTAGATTTGGAAGCCATTTTAGCGTGTTCTTAAATTACCTTTACTTCGTGTATAAGGGTCTATTCATGCGCAGTTTATACAGAGTTTTAAGCAATATACCTCGTGTAGGCATGGCATAGGAATCAGAAGTCGTTGAAAAAAAACATTAAATATATTAATTTTCCTTCGGTCTTAGACAATATCGTATGGCGTCTTCCAAGTGATGGGAGAATATATTTTATAATGTGTTTAACTATAAACAAAAATAACTAAAAAATACCCGAAAATGGGAATCTTTGGAACTTCAGTGGTCTAAAAAAATAATTATAATGTAAATAATGCTCTGAAACAGGGTATAAAGTAAACCTTGCAGGGGAGAGATAATTTTTCAACCTCCCTACGCACTCCGATAATATTGAAAACATAAATTAAATTCGTGTGATATTCGCTGTTTGAATAACGACGAGAGATTCAGATTTAATATTTTCTAGATGTATGGTTGTCCCTTTCAGAATGTGTTCCTGTTAATAAGCACATGGTATATAAAAAAATGTTCATTCACATTCACGAAGATAACTGTGTATTTTCTGGGAACCGCTCCTCGTGAAAAAGGAAATGTGGGTTTTCTCCGTGTGCGAACACTTGGTACATGGGTTTTCTCTGTGTGCTCCCATGCCTTTCAAATTACTAAAATATGCTGTCTTTCTCTTCGTCTCGTGTTCGTTTATCTCACGCGTTTTTTCTCAGAATTCGACATATTAAAAATTATATTTTGACTATCAGCCCTCTATCTGAGTGATATGTTGTCTGATAGTGTCCAGCAAATTACTAAATTCGTGATTTCATGTGTTGGAAAAAAACTAATGGGTTATGCCTGGATTTTCTCAGAGCTGTATCGAAAACACTGTCACATTCCCGCTATTTTGTCATCCAATTTTTCCAGTGCCGCATTAGTTCAGAGAATGGAGGGTAGCAAGGAGATGGTTGTTTGCATAAAAAAAGGAAATATATTTTTTCTTAACATTAGCTATACTTCACGAGTAAGCTATGCTGATAAGTGTTGCTATTGATCAGATATATTTAAGGTATGTAAATATCATGGTTAGCAACATTCTCCTTCTAAAGCATTTTTAGGTAAACTCAGGTACTTAGATATATTGTAGTTCTTTGTCTGTTCAACCCTGCGTCTGTCTGATGTCTGTGCGGAATAATAATTATAGGAATGATGCCCGACCTGCTTGCCTTAATGTGCAGTCTCCTATAGAGTTTCTCTGGCATGATGGGCCTCTTGTTTTAGTCAGAAGAAATTTTTTTAAGAATGTAAAAATGGTGAAAAGAGCTTAATTTAATGTCTCTTTTTTTGAATTTGGTAGCGAATATTGTATAAATTTGAAATTTTCAACCTTCTTAAGCAAGAGCGTGTTTCAGCAAAGGGTATAAAGATCCTATAGTGTTGTTTTCTGATAAAGGGATGTGCCTGAACGTAATCGCTTTAGAGTTATTTACGCATCAGCACTTATTTATGTCCATATTTTCACTGCATCTTCAAGATCATAATAACGTTATTATTGTGAATGCGATATACCTATAATTTCTTTCGTAAATATTTTTATGGCATATTTCATGCTTTTCTTTCGGATATGTAAGATAACATTCCTGCTAAGAAAGTAGGTGGATGGTGTCCTTAGAGGAATGATTTTTGGCAGAATATAAGGTACAAGGTTTAAACCTCGTAAAAACTGGTGTGTTAAAATATAAAAAACTTGCCTTATAGCAATGCATATTTGTATAATATATGCTCTGGCATTACAAAAAAAATACAGTTATGTTTCAATAAAAAAATTTCTCAATAAAAACTGGGAGAAAGAGAGAGCGCGCACTTCCAAATCGATGTCTTTCATTCAAATGGTTAAATGAGATATATGCTACTTGTGTCTATTACATCTGTTTATATACAAGTCAGTCTGCAGTGTAATATTTACAACATAAAAAATCCTGCTCTATTAAGTCATAGGGAAGGGTATGAATACCATATTCGCATAATTTTCGTTTGTATTCGGTGCAACAAAAAGCACATTTTTTGACGTTCTTCATGTTAAGAGATTGTTGGTGCGCTCGAATTGTGTTCATTTGAACACGCACTGGATTTCGTTCTTCCAATTCAGCTATGTGATCGAAAATTTTATTTTGTCTTGTGCAGCACACTTGTTAATTTTGTTAGTTAGTTTTTTTCCTTTCCTTACCATTGCAAATGGATGAGTTTAGTTTTGCATGTAAGCCTACGAATTCAGTCATAATATTTCCATCGCACTTGTCGTTGAATTTCCCAACCACGTTCTTGTTTGCAGAGGAGAAGCACTTGTGAACCATGGGAAAGCTTCTTGTGTTTAATTATGCAAAGATCTTGCATCTGCGACAATGTTGTATAAGTCCTGGGTTTTGATCACGAACAGGAACGAGTAGGTATCCAAACACAATAGCTCGATGTCTTCTCTGTACCGAGCCTTTGTCACTATGTAATGGAATCTTCTGTACATGCGAGTTTTCTTAGAGTCGAGCACTGCTACCCCTAACTATATATTTAGTCGGACAGTATAGGTTTGTGTTGTAGTCAAATCAGGGAAATATATTCATCTTAAATAAATCATTTGAGGAAATTAGGCTTGGTTGTCAATGTTTTAAGTCATTTTTCGCTGCATACCAGCATCATATTCTGTCATTCTCGTTTATTTTTCATTAATTTTCAGAAAGTTGCATTTTTTTTTACTTTAAAACATTCCCTCTCGAAATCGTTGGTCGTCGCCTGTCGTTTTGCAGTATTGTCTCGATGTAAGACTTCAACCATGCTTCCTGCTGGAATTCTAGCCATCTGTCAATTTTATTTATCCTTAATGCACGACATAGCACCTGTTTTGGGTTGAAGTAGTGGATTATGTAGCATTTTTGTCAAGAGTCATCATGGTTTTGGATGCTTGGAGCCTGGCAGACACTGATTGACGTGTAGGGATGGCAGGTCCTCGTGGTCTTCATGAAGGGCTGCTAGGCACTCGACAAGCACCTCTAGGATGTATCTGGTATTACCATCATTGGGCACATCCATTACTACAATGTATGTAAGGACCCACCTGAGGTTGCATGCGGGAAGCAGAATTGACAGGTTGATGGCATTCAGGTACTGCAGGTATGTCGATGGCTTGCTTGAATCGTAAGTTGCCGGCACAGATGTTGTTTGCCAACATATTTCGTTTAATGCACAGTGCCACACAACCACAGGTCCCTTCTTGAATAAATATATTCATATCGTAATCGTTGAGTAGCATTAGATATACCCCTGTCATCAGAAGCTTGAGATAAAGACTACTCTGGGATGCTGACATAATGAGTACAGGAATGCTTGTATGTGGAAATATACAAGTCCCTGAAATTTTCAAAGACATTGGCCAGGATGAACACATCTGTCATCAGGTACAAGTGCAAAAATGTTCCCAGGTTCACAAATATGAGTGTTTCCTATACGATCTGGTCATGCGCGTAATCGTTGGCAGGATGTTTGTTGCGTTCAACTGTTTATGGAATGCTTCTTTCGGGGACAGTTGCGGCTCTACCAACTTCTCCCAGCTGTCAACATAATCGCATGGTAATACGGCTTCTGTGTGTGACGAGAGAGAGTTTCTTAGGTCCAAAGAAAATCTTCATGTTGTTTAATTTTCAAGTTGGCAGGTACTCGGCTAGGGTTGCTAGACTGCATGCCATGAACTTTAATGTATCGACAAACTGCTTTGAAAATGTGTCTCTCAGCTGCTTCCAAAAGCGATCATTTTGTCACTCATGTGCGGAATAATAAATGTATCTTTCATATCGTATTCCAACTGCCTGATGTTCAAATTCTTGCCGTTACTTATGTTATGGAAAAAAACGACGAGTGTCTTCTGTCTTTGGTGCAGCAGATTGCAACTGGTACATGCAGGTCCGGTGTACTGCGCTGTGAAGTTGTCATGGTCACATACTTAATTATTTTCTACGGTAAACACCGATTGGCAGTAGGAGCGTCTCGTCGCCCGTGAGTAGCTAGCCTTTTAAGTTGGTGTGAGCGGCAGAATTAGCTTGGAATTAGCTTTAATATCTTCGACCTCGTTGCCAATATTAACTATTCGTGCCATTAAGTGCCTCATATACAGTACTCGTTGTATAGGCAGTGAAGAGGTGAGCGATTCAGCATTTACAAAATCATCGTCTTGCATATATGTACTATACTGAGCGCGCTGCATTTTCTTCCATCTAGCAGCGAATGTGGCAACTGAAAGGGGGTCGCTTTGTTACATCAGCCACGCTTTTGAATTTTCATGTACGATGTTCGGCTTCATTTCGAAGATGTTATCCACAGTTTTGGGGTAGACGGTATTTGCGAAAACTTCACTATAATTACCCTGGCAAACTGAGCGACAGTCAACACTCGGAGGGGAAGTTACATCTAGAGATTTTGGTATCACTCGATACATGCAAATTTGGGAATAAAAGTATATTGTAAACTTGGGAAGATTGAGTCATTTAAGTAATTGTATTCATTTCTCTTACTGTTTATTTTGAAATATCATATTTTTATATTAAACCCTTAATTTATATGTTTTTAAAATAATCTTGGGAATCATTAAATATTAATGTTTATAAAGTCATATTTGCATTAATTTTGTAAAGTTAATAGTTTTAGAGATTGTAAATTTCATTTTGTAGAGGGAAAAAAGAGAAGTGCCTGATAATTAAAAACATAAAAAGGAAATTAAATGTTATACTTTCTAGTCACCCTTTCAAACTGATCATCATAAGGCTGGTAACTGATTCACTTTTTTCCAACATTTTTATTCGCCTCCGTAGTATGTTCATTATGGATTACATGTTTGTGGAGTTGGGAGCGAGTTTTGTACATGTGACAGAGTTTTCTGGTTTTAACTATGAATCCTCTGTTTCACGTTTATATTCTATGTGCTACTCTGCTCTCATGGCAGTCATCGTTGAAGGTTTATTTTGGTTGACAGTGTAAGCCAATTGTTTAATTTTTAATACATTTCCCAATTCAGTTCGTACCATCAGTTGTAGGCAAAGCCCTTCATCCAGATATGTATGCTACAGGTGGCGTGCATACTGCTTGGGGACGACAATTGTCCTAGGAGTCCTTACAGGCTCTTCTTAAAGAAGTGGGCGTCGTGTTTTCGTGGGAGGATGGCATTGACGTTTTGAAACAAGCTAAAGGGCTTTTTCATAGAGACGGCATCATTGCTTTAAAATCCTCAAAATTGTTCCACCTATTTTGGCTTAGAAAATCACAGTGGATAGTGCTGAGTCGTTGTAAAACATAGTTAATATGTTGATGATTGCAAGTAGTAGTTTATCCTTAAATATGTGAAGTGTCACTGTAGTGTATTTTGATATTATAACATAGGGCACCTGCTAGTTTTCATAGTGTTGTAATCCAGGCCATTTCGCAAAAGTGGGAATTTATATGCTTTTGTAATTATAAGATTTCCAGTTGTGATTGGAGAGTATAAAATAATAATTTAAGAACATATTCAGTTTTTGGTGAATCCATACAAGACTTTGTACAAGAGGTAGTACGCTGGGAAGACATTTTGGGGTGGCTATGTGATGTGGCAGATTTAGTACAAATCATCTTTTTTCAATATGTTACCATATAATATAAAATATTTTGCGTTTGTTAACAAACTTTCTTCACTACCTGAACTTTTGCAGTTAGTTAGGCAAGTGGAATTAACTATTGGGTACTGTAGTTGAAAATTGGATGTAAAATATGTAAATTTAAAATTAATTGTAAGTATTGCTCCCCACACATACCACAAACAGCAACACAGGCACCGCAATCAGCACCAAATGCCCCACAACCAGCACCAAATGCACCACAATCAGGAACACATGCACCATCAACAACACAATATGCACCACAATCAGCACCACAAATAATTTATACACCAATCCCCAAACCATTCCACACAGCAATCCACACATAAATTCACACAACGATCCACATAGAGCAATACTTACAACAATACACACAACAAACAAACAGAAATCCACATATCAAACCACACATCAATCAACACATCAATCCACACATCAATACCCACGTCACTCCACACAGCAATCCTCATATCAATCCACACATCAGTCCACGCAATAATCCATATGCAATCCACACAGCAATCCACACAACAGTCCACACAACAATCCCTACAGCAATCCACACATCAAACCACACACCAATCCACACATCAAACCACACAGCAATCCACACAGTAATTCTCACGTCAATCCACAGTGCAAGATGGAAGAACAGTGTGCTGTAGTTAGCTGCCGAGAGCGGCGTGGAGATCATGTTACAAAACACGAGAGCAAAGGACAAAATTCAGACACTTAACGGTTACCATATTCATGCAGGAGTTGGAATGAGAGAATGACTTGATAGCACATAAGCTAACACAAACGTTACTTGTCACCATGCAGGTGCGGACCTGTTGAAATGCCAACACTGCCGTCATAAGTGGTGGAGCATTGCGCATAGTTAAAACATGTACACAGTTAGTTTGGGGTCAAGCGAAATAGCATGTAATGCAAGGCATGGTTACATCCTTTTTTCATAACACAGTAAAAAAATTACAAATCTGGAATGCACAGTAGAATTGGGAAGAAAAAAAATTTTTATGAAAACTTTTAATGTATTGACAAAGTTTAAAAAAATATTGGGGTCTGCTTTTTTTCAAATTTGATTTCTCTTAAAAATTATATTAAGAAAATTGGAAGAATTAGAATTTTGTAATTATTTTAAACATAGCATGCCCTATTTACATCTTCTCGAAAATGGCAAATTACACTTCATCCTTAATTTCACATATAAATATACACATTGTCGAGTAGAGTGATAAGCTACACCTGCACACTCAAGTAGTTATAAACATTAGCATAGCCGACACCAGCACCCCTAGCAGGCGTGGAAGGAACTACAGCAGGCTTCATCCAAGATGGCAGACGAATAAAATGCAAGAGTTTACAAGGGTGGGAGAGAGAAGCAAGAAAGTGGCAATATGGAATGACAGAACATGAAGTAGCAAGATGGACTAACAGATCATGAAGTGGATAGTTCTAGAAACACGATGGCGGGAAGTTTAAAGACACGGACATGGGGTAAAAGGTTATAGGGTCAGGTGTCTTGGGTCAAGGGTTATGAGTCAAAACTCTTGTGACTTAAGACAATGGTCTTAAGTTTTGAGTTAATGGTCTTGAGTATTGAGTCTTGAGTCAACTGCCTTGAGTCTTGAGACAATAGTCTTAATTTTTGAGTCAACAGTTATGAGTTTTTTGTTTGAGTCTTGAGTCAATAGTCTTGAGTCTTGAATCAAGGGTCTGAGTCTTAAGACAATGGTCTTGAGTGTGGAGTCCATAGTCTTGAGGCTTATTAAGTTTTTGGGTTTTTTTTATTGTGGATATTTGTGTTTAAGTTCATTCAAGGTCACAGGAGTTAGGTCATAGGTAATTTTTAAAGGTCATGATTATCGACATTTAACATAGGTGATGATATATACCGGCGGATCTGGCGAGGTTCGGTCGTGTCATATGCTTTGCCAATCCACCTGCCATCGAACATTAGACCTTCTACATGTTCACCTGTAAATCTCCCTTTTACTTTTTTTTAATATTAGAATTTTTTGGGAATTTTATATAATTTTTTTGAATTTTTTGGAATTTTTTGGTTTCAAATTCATCCAAGGTCACGGGTATAAGGTCAAGGACATGGTCACGGAACTTGGTCAAAGGTCACCTGGATTCAACATGGTGGTCGGGTGACGTCACAACATGGCCGCTGGCCGGGACCTGCCACCTATTCCAGTTCCCCTTGTCTAAGTGTGAATAAAAAAAAAATATTTTTGTAACTTATGTACACTTAATAGCAAAAAAAAAACTGGTTCACCTNTTCACTATCCTAAACCTAAGGCACTTTATAAACCTGAGCACGCAGAAGGGCCGTAAGACGACGTGGCATAGACTCGACTAATGTCTGAATTATGCCGGAGGCAATTCTCAACATGAATCCTGCAGGGCAGTCCACACACCCGATCTGCGCCAATTTGAGAAAGTGTTGCACGTCTGTCACGTTTATTGGTTCTCATCAGTCGTCGTTTGTCCCGTTCCTTCACGATCTTTTTCCGGCCGCAGCGATGTTAAAGATGTGATGTTTTACCGCATCCACGATATTCACGGTACACTCGAGAAATGGTCGTACCGGAACATCCAAATGTTAACGCTATCTCGGAGATGCTATGTTCCATCTTTCGTGCGCTGACTATAACACCACGTTCAAACTCACTTAAATGTTTGTAACCGGCCATTGTAACAGAAGTTACCGATCTAGCTGCCGACCGCATCGCGTTACTCTGATTGGTTCCATACCTTTTTATTTGCATAGCCTGGCCGTAGCCAGTATTTTTGGCTATTCAGTGTAGTTATTTTATATTTTATTAATAATAATTGCAACTATTTTGTTTTTTAACTTAGATAACAGAGAAGATCCGTTGCACATGCGTTACTAACGCTTATCTTGTTGAAAAATAATTTAGTTGCAATTAGCTTCCCAAACACAGAGGAATAAACATTATATAAGTAAGTATTCCTTCATTTTCTTGTAATTCTGCCTATACTATAGAGAAGAAGTACATACATGACTGCAAGACAGCGAAAATACTCCAAAATCGTCAATATTGTAAAACGAATGTCTGATCGATGCTGACAGGCAAGATCACGCCCTCGCTCCGCACATAATGTCGCGCTCTGTGGAAAAGTGGAATATTTGACCACGTGATCGCTAAGAATGTTTCCAATACGACGCCTTGGTGGGCGTCTCTTGTGGGGACTGGTGACGTGCAAATTGCTTCCCTCGCAAGTGTGGCGCCTCAGGCGTTATTTGCTGTTGAATGTTGCGGAACGAGGAAAGGGCGAAGGAATAGAACGTGGCACATGAATATTGTACACGAGGCACATTCACACGGATACGTCTCAAGGAGTTGGTTGCGTAGTTCCTACGTTAAGGCGTTAAGGGAGAGACAACTCTTACAGGTAATTAGTATGGAATGACAAGACGGTACTGATGAGTATACAGTAAGTATTTATCCAACTCATCACTTGTTCGCAGTTTGTAGTCTTCAAGGGCCAGTGATACTGCGATAAACTTGTTACTTCGCTAGCCTCCACAGTAACGTATACATACAATCGAAAAAAAACACACTGTCTATTGGCTTTAGAGATCGTTGAAAGTCGTATTCCCGGCCACGAGGAATTAAGTCACTTGAACTTCAAATATCTTCCTTGGTTTAGTCTACAAGAGTAAAAGGAAAAATAAAATTCCGTGTGAAAATGGTGATACTATAACACAGGCAAAAGATGTTAATACTTTTGACAATTAAAAAGCAAAAATGAGCGATTAAAAACTGTCATTTAAAAATGTATTATGATTTAACAAATACTGTATACTATAAAATACTAAATAAAGGTGCGTGTTTATTAACTTCAATGGAAATGTAACACAACATTTCTATCATTTGTAGTTTTAAAAAATTTTATTGTAAAATTTTTTGTCAAAATAAAACTTTTTTTTCCCCTCTATTTCCACAGTTTGGTGACACTTCTAATATGATTAACGTAATGACATTTTGTGATCATTATTGTCTCACGCGGTTTCTTTATAAAACATTTATTTAAAAGTTATCCATTTGAAAGTTTTTTTTCAAACAGAATCTGCACGCTGTTGCTCTTTCTTTGACCAAATTAAAATGTTTAAAAATGAATTAATAATTAAAAATTATTAATACTCTGCAAAATGGCATTTCTATAATTGTAATTACAGCATATGAAGAACTATTTTACACAACTGAAATCCAATTATTATTCCTTACCCGAGCGCCAGGAAATATAAGACATAATATAATATAAAATATTAGTAAAGTAAATTTAAAATTATATATTTTGTATTTACGTATTACTCATTGGTTATTAATATGAACACAAATACCTTACCTTTAAAATAACATAAGATAAATTTAATAAAAATAATAAATGTTAAAAACACACACACATTTATATATATATATATATATATATATATATATATATATATATATATATATGTATAGCATTTCTAATTTAGAAAGCGAATTATACTCCCATCTTTTTAAAAGGTAACACAAGCTGATTTTATGGTTATTCATTTTCTAAGTAAATATAATTCTGAGTGTCAACATTATTACACAATGTCAATTTACGTGCTCGTATTACATTACTGCTTTCTCACTGACAGGTGTATATTCACTTCCATTAACATGGTGTGGTTACAATTTTAGTCATGGATTATTATCTAATGCGTGTATATAAACGCATTAGATATGGAGTGGATATGATTATTCTGCTCTAAACGAAAAGGTCTTGAGAGCTTATGAGGGCGAAACGAGGTAAGAATGGAGAAGAGCCGGAATGCATGATTGTGGAATCGGAAGATCCTCGAGGAAACCCACCGACCAGTGAAATCGTCAGGCAAGATTCCCGCCAGTAATCGAGCCCTGTTCTCCTTGTGTGTGTATATATTAGTATGTAGATATGTTAGTGATAAAATGGTGTTAACTAGTTTTAGGCTGAGTTATTACTGTGTGATAACAAGGCTCCGAGAGTGGTTTCAAAGTAAAGAAGGTTCTTAAAATTACTCAGTGTTTTACAAATGTGAGAAGATATTCAATTATACTTAGTTTATTAATTTGATAACTGAACATAATTTTTTATTTTATCATAGCGAGGTTTTTTAATGATATAAAACGAAAAATTAAAGGTGTAAAATTAACCAAAATTATATTCCGTAAAAAAAAAGCAGATGTTATTATAGATAACTATCAGAGAGAAATACTACTGCAATACTGTGGTTACCCACACGGGAGGATATTTACATATAAAACTCAGTTTTCTGCTGCATACATTGAACGAATTTCCTGTGCAGCGTCAATTAAATAGAAAAACTCGCTTGAATAGGAAGAGATTTATAAGTGTCTCTGTCTAAACACAATTGAAATCTATTAAACCCCTGAGGCTTGAATTTAAAATGTGTGTACATTTAGTATTTAAAATAAGAAGACTGTTATTTCATATTGCACTCAAGACCAATAAAGTAAGGCGTAAATACATATTTTAACAGTTTTCAACTCCTATCCACCGAATATCAACACCCCATATTATTGGATGTCTAAATCCTAGAGAGAAGACATTTCCATAATTGAGTGTCCGTGCAGCGGTTTCTGGTGTGCTTTGATGAGTTAGTGAGTAAAGACGTATTCTCTTAAGAAAATGGTTTGATTTCGTTTGGTATGCTTAATTCTATATTATCATTTCGTCCTCTTTATAATAGAGAGCACATAGGTATTTGTGTAGTTTATACTAAATTAAACTTTCTCTCTCTTTAGTATAGCGAAGTACCAAATGAACCAAATATTTTTCATAGCAATGGGAGTTTGAACATTGAGATACTTACTTTGAGAGGAGTTAAAAAATTAATAACTGAAGGTCAAATGCACAGAGGAATGTGAAATATATTCTAAAGGTCACTGACTACACGAAGATTTTATGTCCCAACTTACTTGCATTCTTCGTTGCAATTTGAATGTCACCTTTATTTCTGCGTTACATTCACAAATCTCCTATTCGATGTCGTGCAAGGATACACGTCCTTTCAACATTGATTTATTTAGTTTACTGCAAAAATGTTCAATTTTGTTAGGCATTCAAACAGTTTTCTACGATAATGTACATAATTTATGATAATGAGTTTTTCTATTATTATTTCCTGTTGTATTTTTTTTTTTTTTTTTTCAATTTTAGAATATGTCGAATATTACATTGAAAAGTGTTAAAACACCTATAATGATTAAATTTTATTTTTGGAATATTTTAAATAAAACAAGCAAATATATGTTATTTAAATGAATGCTACCAAACAGTTATAGAACGGATAAAATAGTATAGACATATGTACACTGAAGTTAGTATGTAATTTTAATTAGAAACAGCAACTCAACTCCCTAAAAAAAAAAAAAAAAAATATGAAGTTTCAAAAATGAATTTAAAAATTACTTAAGTCCAAAACGAGAAATTAAAATTTACAAATATTATGCCAGTCCCAATTTTTCTGAGATGATGAGCTCACTGCTGGCAGGTGTATAAGTAACTTACTGAAAATAATTGGTTGCATACAAGGACACTCACAAATTTATACTTTATATAATTATGTATATAGACGTTTGTGCTGTACGATTTGTCGATACATTTTATACATGACTGACTGTCTTCATAGATATAAATAATTCCAGTAGAAAACCCCATTTCATCACCTAAACCTTTCAGCCGACGTAAATCAGCATCTGCATCTGCTAGTGACCCGTATTCAGCTTCTGTAGATGCAAGTGCCACTATAGACAGCTTCTGTGTACTCTACATCACAGTTGCACCTTGCACCTTGATCATATGTCCAGATGTGGATTATCTAATTGGGTCACCTGTAATCAAGTTCCTTCCTTTGGACACGCACGTTTGCTACAAGTCCCGCGTTGTAGTTGGAGTTACCACTGTCAGTGTGCTTTATTTTGAAATCCCGCATACACTTACAAGCCTCTTTACCCTGGGGAAGTGCGACTACTGTCCAAGTGTCATTCCTCCTGATGCACTCCATCTCTTCCTGTGCAGCCATTTACCACATTTACACATTCCCTTCCTTTGACATATCGTGTATACCAACTTAATTCTTCTCCACATGTGCTGACCACACTACCTACTTAGATAACTTACGAAAAAAGTTTAAATTTTAATTTTGGACAATTAGACATTTTGTGCCCAAGATTCTTGCAAAAAAAAAAGTTTTAAAATTATTTTCAGGGCTTGCAGTAGGCTTCCTCGTAGACACACTAAAGTGAGTGATTGAATGAGTGAAGATATTTGGGCGGCTCTTAACTGCGAGGTCTTTAGAGCAGATGTAGACAAACTATAGAATACCCTGTTTTTGTGATAAAAATCATTTTGAGACCTTATGTTCTTCACATTTATAGGTCATTTGTTTAAAAAATATCTTACACTTTGCTTATCTAATGACAAAGTTTCAAGTTCCAGCAATACAATATTGAATTCAAAGGATTCCTAACACTAAATTTGAAACAAAATCTAATCAATTTAGTTTTGCACCTGAAGACTTTAAATCATGCACGAAATAATAAAATTGTATACAATGTGTCTTTAAATTACCACTAGTTCGGTAATACTTCATGGTCAACAAAGTTATCCGAAGTAAAAGTTAACATGCAATTTATTTTCTTGCAAATATGTTGAATCTAATTTTGTCCAAATATTAAATTAGTACTCCTTGGCCCTTAATACTATCTAAATAGTTGTCAGATATCCGTTACAACAAACAGATTTCAAGTTTTTATATGCTTTCCAATAACACGCAGACATTGATGAATTCTTCAGAAAGTCTTCATGAACAAAATGAAGCATATATAAATCTTTCAGAAATGTAGCGATTCTAAATTTCCAGCTTTCGTAATTTGAGTGATTAACAAAAGGATTTATTTCCTTGTCTTCCTCCAAATTGGGTACATGCAGATACAAATAACTTTATTTTATTTCTTATTTTATTATTTAACTGCATGGGCCATAAATTACGAATATTATAATTGAACATTATAATTCACCTTGAACAACTCTAAATAACTTCGAATATGGGAATATAAATCAATTTTGTGAACACGAGCAAACATTCATATAATTAATAGTACGTGTATAATGGGGACATAAGTAAAAGTAGATAATAAAATTTCAATTGGAAATTATAAATGAATATCATTATTTTTTTGTATATAATAACAATTTGTGCACAAGTAAATTATTTACCATTTGAAAACCGTTCTTTTTTTGTTCATATTTAATTCAATATAATTTGAAACATAATTCGTTAATTGTTTTGACGTTATTCAGTTTCCATAATAATATTATATTTTTCCAATACTAAATACACATTTTCGTTCTAACAGCCTATTATATTCCTCTTTGAAAATCAGAAAATTTTTGGTTGTGCATTATTACTCATGCCTACGGTAAGTCTTTAATTTTCTTAATTTATAATCTATTAATTATTATTAAATAAAATATGTTTTCAATATATGTATAAGTTAGTAATATAATATATTTCTGTGACAATGTGTAAATAATACCTCATATAATTATGATAAATCTATGTTGAGAACTTCATGTGTTGAGTCCTGTTCCGTATACAGCCACCAACTGCTGTGCGTAGTCATGGGCTAGACTCAGTGAGTACAGACAGATGGATAAGGACAACGCTCATGACAGAAGTACAGCTATAGCAATATGATACGTCACCTTCGCCGTCATTGGCTGGCAGTCACCCCACCACTTCTTCTACTCACATTTATTCCGCTTCCACCAGTCATCCTTCTTCACTCTCTCAACCAGCTGTATCGTCATTCCTCGTGTCCATATGTTCACATAGCATAAGAAATATTACAGTTTGCGCAATAAGTGCGCGCTTCAGTAGTTTCGGCGGCGCCATACATGACCTTAACGTAACTGCAATTTTATTTAAACATCTGTGTGAGGTATCTCGTTTAACTGTAACGATAAACATAATTGCTTTATGAAAACCTACATTACAGTTTGAAATTACTTAAAAATATTTCAATATCTCAAACCAATGGACTTCTTATTTATTTAAATTTTGAATGCAAAATCATTAGTAAAATACAATAAACACAAAGTTATCTACTACTCTCTTTATAATATCAAGCTTTTGAACAAATTTTCAAAACCAAATAAATTACCGAATTGTAAATTTGTTTGTTTTAATATTATTATTGAAACATTACGAAGAAGTCACAAAACTGTAGATTTAGACATCTTAGGAAATGAGAGTTAAGAGAGTGGAGATATTTGGGCAGCTCTTTAACAACGAGGTCTTGAGAGCTTATGAGGGTGAAATGAGGTGAGAATGGAGCAGCGCCGGAATGCAAGGGTGCGGGATACGGGAGCTCCCCCAGAAAACCGGCTGACCAGCGGCATCGTCCGGCACAATTCAAACTTGCAGAAATCCAGGAGTGACCTGGTCCGGGAATTGAACCAGAAACTTATAAAATGATCTCCAATCTCATCGGCTAGGTAGCTTTATGGCCTAAGAGGTTCGAGAACAAAGTATTAACTGTTTATATAACTAATTCGCTTGAAAACTTTTGTTGTATGTCACTATGTATCACTCTCTTCCAGGTGTTGAATTTCCTCCTGCGATCTTCATACGGTCGATTGGGAGATAGCGTTCAATACATATAAACCTAGTGCCCAACGGAAAATGATAATTCCTCTATTTCTTAGACACTGTCATTCATTAACACCTACTCATTAAAGCTACTTACTCTCACTGTATTCTCTATGATCATACATTATGTACCCAACAGAACTCTATAATAACCCACAATTTCTACTCGTCCATGTTTTAGATTCTCTTGTTTATCGAACTTACTTTTAAGAAACACCACACTTGTAAAGTATAATGCAATACTAGATATCGTAGTCATGAATTATACCTCTCTACCTTTTTAATAAACCTCAAGCGTACAACAGCAATGTCATTAATATACCATAAGCAATCCTAAATATACCTTCAAACTAAGCTCAAACAAACCTCAAATATACTACAACCACACCTTTATATATCCCGCAACCATATCTCAAAAATACCTTCAACGTACCTAGAATGAAAGGTAAAATTAGCTCGAATCGTACTACGTCTACCTAAGATATATTTTTTTTACAAATTCCATAACTTCAGAAGCATCTAACTCATCGAACACACAACAAAGGCCCTTGAAACTTAACTTCAAAACACGTTCTTATTCACACTTAAGTAGCCGCTTTCCAACAGTGTGTTAACGCCACTTCATTGCACTGCTTTCACTAAGATATCCATTAAAAAAATCATGTGTACAAACAACAACAAAAATTAGTTTTTTATTTTTTTAATGACTTTAATTATTAATATATTATTCGCACAAATATTGTGAGTTTCTGAGATGCAAGCACTTCGGGATATTCCTCTGAAAGGCCCCTTCAGTGTTACGTTAATTACCTCAGCTGTTTCATGTTTGTAGTCTAAGGTCAGGATCCCAAATATTTTCACGCACAGGCAGTAAAGGCTTAAGGCGATGATTTCCGACAGCGAGATTTATTCCCTAGTTGGTTACAAAACAACAAAGACAATTTTTCTCATTTACTTGCACGGAGGTTGTTACAAAACATATTTCAGGTCAGCACAATGTTTATAATGATGAAATGTTTTTTTTTAACATTTAAAGGTAACATAAAGACAATTTTAAATTCACGTTTGTCTTCACGAACAGTTAAAATTTTTAAAATCTTGCTTATTTACACACAAACACAAATGTTTATATGGTTGTATAGTACTTTCCTAACATCAGTCTAATCACCATATTATCCAGAAACTGCACTATGGTCAGTGTTACACACGAAGAATAATTATTGTCACATCATTTCTCATACTTTACGAACATGTCAAATTGAGGAAATCTGTTACTTCAAACAACGGAATATTACATATATTTTTATATTATTTTTATTAATTGTTTTAACCTATCGTGGAGCCGAGAGATTGTATTTCATACAATTTAAGATATGAAGTTTGCTCATAAATATGAAGTGTGAAAGCACAGATTCATATAATCATATTATATGATGATTAACAAATTATGTGTACTTCACATGTATATGTGTTTCATTCGCGTATATTCGCAATTCCATATTCAAATAAATTACCTTAAATAAACGTATGGTGTTATTATGTACTGGAATAGTTCCATTAACTCTGCGAATAATTATTATTGCATCACAACAGTTCGAGAGTTACATTCTATAATGAAGCGACCAACACAACTGTAATATATTCGGTTGTAATTGTCACGTGTTGGAAATGCGTGGGTTTAGCAGGTGTTCCATTGCTGGAGTGAGTCCAGAGAGGATGTCCTCTTTGCAGAGTCCTGCCTGGAGTCAGCAAGGACGTTCTCGTTCTTCTCATCATCGTCCACATGTGTTGCCACAGAGGTCTCAAGGTAAAACATTCGACATTATCTCAGAGAAATTTATTTCACAGAAAAAATTCAAACGTACGGGAACTCTCAGTTGTACCTTACTTTCATCAAAAAATTGCAGAAAATATGCGTGTTAAAGGTGGTGGATAGAATAAAAACAATTATAATGTTTCTTTGGTACATTGGATACTTGTGTTTTTACAGAATGTTAGGAAACTAAACGCCCAAACTGCGGGAGGTGATTCGTTATGAAAAATAAAGTCTAAAATACAATCATATTAATAAACAAAGCATATTTAAGGAGATATGAGAATGTGAAAGTTTGGTTTAGAAAATGTAATCTCTCGGAATGTCTTGCCTTTCTACCAGCGGTAGGGATGGCGATGATGTATCCACAGTACGTCTCACTGTTGAATGGGACACCCCCATTTGGCGCAATATGGAGCCTGTAATAGTGGAGGGCATGTGGTTGATGTGCTGACGTATCACTGCCTCAAGCTGCGCACAGACCGACAACCGCCAGCATTACACAGGTGTCTCTGCAGAATGGGCAGCAAAAGTCACCCTTTTACTGCGGACTTTGTAGGCGTTATACAAGGCATTCGCCAACAATACGTTTCCAAACCCCAATTTTCACAGTCTCATAACTCCTTTCATATTCCGTTTAGGCGAATGGTTCCCTAAATATTTTGAACCTTATTTTTATAAGTAATCACCTCCTGCATTTTGGTCGTTTAGTTTCCAAACTACCTGTATATATGGGTGAAGTTAATTTCAACACCTTCGAGACGATACATTCAAAAATAATCTGGCGCTGAATTCATAACGGACAAACTTTCTGCCACGTACGCAGTTAAATTATCAGATTTGTAGGCGGTTTTAATATCATGTCGTTAGAACTGTAATGTTTACGTTTGAGTACACATAACTGATTTTTTCTCCTTTAGGTATCGTATGTAAAATATTTAGAGTACCATAATACCACAATTAATATATTCCTTACTATGGCACTGACACATGTGATCAACGCATAAATAAGTCATGGGTTTGGTGAAATTATTAATCTTGTTTAAGCAAGATGTATGCGAAGTGTTTTCAAAAGTACATACAAAACATGTATTTCATAAATGCTCAGTTAAAGCGATCAGATACACTTGTTTCTACCTAGGAGAGTGAGAAAACTTGATGGAACTGTGTCAGAAATGTCTTGCCTTTCTATGGAATGACAATAAATAAATTAGTAAAATTGGGTTTCTCTTTTCCATTTCAAACGTTGTTTACATATTTAAATAAAGAGGCAGACCATAAAGAAAATTATCCCGTCACTTGAGAACAGTTACATTTAATACTAAGATCACGTAATAGTAACAAAATTTGTAACATATATAATATGAGCACATATGTATGTTATGCATGTGACCCCATAATCTCGTACTATATTTCACGAATATATATATATATATAAATCAAACGTATCATCATTCCATCTAAGATAAAACCGCTATTTATGTGCTACAAACATTAGACCATTCAGCATATGATACAATTCAGTCCNTTTGTAACATATATAATATGAGCACATATGTATGTTATGCATGTGACCCCATAATCTCGTACTATATTTCACGAATTTATATATATATATATATATATATAAATCAAACGTATCATCATTCCATCTAAGATAAAACCGCTATTTATGTGCTACAAACATTAGACCATTCAGCATATGATACAATTCAGTCCTATAGTGAAGATGTTCATAAGGCCAAATTGGACATTATAGTGGCTGAATTTTGGTCAGCCAGCAACGAACAACTCACACTGCGGCAGTATACTAATGAATGTAGGGTCCTTAAAGACAACACCTTATATACCGTGATCCTAGGTTCTCCAATTGCAAATACAAATTACAAAATACAGACTCCGTATACTTTTTATTAACTGTTGCTTCATGTGTTCCAGCATCAGAAGTATCAGCAGGAAAAGCAGACTTCACAATTTGCTTGCAGCCAACAACCACCGCCTCAAGACTGTTGGGTCTTGAAACATGTACGGTATCCACAGAGGTTCAAGAAGATGGCAGCAGAAGACCTGTCCTCAAGAGATCTGCTACAGCCACTTTCTACACTGCCACTCTTGTAATGTTAATGTTTGTGTTTATTGTTACAGTTCTGTACACAATTGTAACCCACAATGTTCGCATATGTGGGGGAAAGATTGCAATTGCAATGTCGCGTATAACTATCATTATTATTTCAACCATAACTACTGTAGTTGGATTAATAGGAATGTACATGAATAACAATGCCCGTCAGGAAACATTACAGATATTTGTGACGGCGGATGAATTTATATTAAGAAACGCGGGTGAGTGTTACACGAAGTGGGCTAAATGGGTAAAATTGATACTGATATGCGCATATGCTGTAATTATAATTCTTGCAGGCATTTTTAGTTTAACATACGCCGGATTAGTTTTTGACCCTACTTTTTACATTGTGTTTTTAAGGGTTTTAATTAAAATCACAATTACAGCCAACTACACCAATGTAGCACTTCTTGTAAGACAACGGTTTATTCACATGAATATTCACCTCTATGAAACTTTCAACAGGAAAGAACAACAGAATGTCACAGGTCGAAGAAGACTACGTAGAAATCAAGGATATACTTCAGGGCAAAATGTGTGGATGCAATCCGCAATAATTATTTATTTGGCAGCAAACACACGCAGATCACGGAACACCGGAACAAATCCAACCAATTTTTCTAGGTTGGAAATCACGTTGATACTAAGAAGAGTTTACAACAGTCTCAGCCACATCATATCTCTTATTAACTCATCATATGGGAAGTTAGCTGCGTTCATCGTCATGTCTGGTTTCGTAAATTCTATTTTCTGCACATTCCTGACCCTGACTTCAATGTTCAGACCATCCGAAATGAATGATAATGTATATAGCAGTGTTTATATTGTTGTTCATCTACTGTTGACAGTTGTCTACATGTGTGAAGTAGTGTTGATCATCTGTGTGAGCAGTGCAACTATGAGAGCTGCAAGGAGCACAGGAGACGTAGTTCAGGACCTGCTCCTGAAGCCAGGATTAGACGAGGAGGTACGAGTGCAGCTGAAGGAGTTCTCAGACCAGATATCCAGCAAGGAGCTGGTGTTCACAGCAGCCGGCTTCTTCACTCTGGACCTGCCTATCATCCCCTCCATGGCCGGGTCTGTCATGACCTATGTTCTTGTCCTACTGCAGCTTGATCCTAGTGTAAAAAAGTAGTCAACACATGGCAGAACAAGACAAGTTATCTCTTTGTCTGCACATTTTGGCATGCAGTGGTGGTTGCTTGATCTGTTACTTAATATACGTGAAAGGATATCAATTTTAAAAATGTAATATTAATTGAGGTAACATACGGAAATGTTGAAATATGTCTTGTATTATTATAACTCTGTTAGCTTATACTTTATAATGTTATTATTTTAACCTGCGTTCTTGTTTTGATCTTAACTTTAATATGATCATATTCTATCATTCCGAAGGAGTTACCAGTAGCAATTAGACGAAAATCATGGAATAGATATTATTATACGTCAACTGTGATTATGGATACATGCCTAGAGAAAGTAATCCAGCAATTGTAAAACTGGATCCTAGAGTAATATCATCTGTGCTGATAGGCCATAAGGCCACACATATTTCCCACCACCCAAGTATCAACTGCCTGTGCTGATGAAATAGGTATTTGTCACGAGAATGAAAGCCTTATCAACTACATGGCATATAACTTTTGTAAACTTTTAGCAGCTGAACAGGATAAAATTATTACGATATTCCGTATATATGAAGAAAAAGATTTTGTACAAAAATCTACGCATTTTATCTTTGCAACGAATTCTATCTATCCTGTGCAATGTGTATGTAGTGAACGGACGTGAAGTAACCATATATCAAATTATTACATATAATCAGAGGTTTCATAGACGTAGTACGACCACCGAAGAATAAATAGTAGTTATCATTGAAGATTGTCGGATCTCTCGTGCACAATATATTTCTGTTCTTGGAATGTGATAATAAACTGTCACTTAAACTTGTGTTATTCCAGATAAATTTACAGTAAGCACTGAGTAATGTTATTAGAAATATACAAATAATGTTATAAGACTTTATTTATTGTTAATCATAAGACCTTATTTATTTATTTATTTATTATAAGAAACTGTTAAATTAATCCAAGAAGACAAGTATTTATATTTTAACAAATTACACAACATAAGAATGGTGTTTTAATTTTCAGAGTGAAGAAAATTTATTATGAATTATTATATATTAATGACCAATCATCTGTACATTTCAGTCATAGTAGCTCTTTGAAAATGCACAATATGTGGCTTTTCATTTCATAATTCAATTATGGTAAAAAATTGCACAAAAACGATTTAATTGAGCTATTTTATTTAAGATATAATTTTTTTGGTAAAATTTCAGAAATTAAGAGCATTTTGAATATTAGTTAAAATAAAATCGTATTTTCGAATGACTTTATATATCTATTTACATCAATTTCAGAAATCAAATTATTTCATATAAATATTTATTACACATTTCTTATCTTCGAAACACCACAGAGGCAATAAATAAAAAAAATAAAAAAATATTATTTTCACTAACAGTAAAAAACTGAAGGTAATTTAAAGGCTATTGACGTTGACAATAAAAATTTCAACATATCTGCTGAAAAAAGAGGGTCGAAATGCCTTATCTGTGTGAGGTAAAGGAGGCTAGTCCTTCTCTGTCACATGAAAGGACAACTGGTAATCGTTAGGGCAGTAATACTTACTTTGATATGTTTTATTCAATTGGAATGGTATCGTAGCGCTCTTCCGATGCTACGGTGAAAAACTCAAACGCACTGGTAGCGGAGAAAGAGAATTTCGCAATGACAAAAATGTTGGAAGAGTCAACAACCGTTGACTTGTTGACTCTTCAAACATTTTCGTCAACAACCGTTTGCTTGTGGGTTTTCTCACCAAAACTAAGATAAAGCATAACTTAAAATAAAACCTCCTGCATTCTATTAGTCAAGGTTAAGAAAATTGTTAACCTAATTTAATATTTATAATATATAATTAACAATAGCACGTTACGGTAAACGTTACAAAACCGTATGTGCATTTTGACTACCAGAAGACAGTGAAAAATATGAATCCGAGAATTTATTAATCCACTACAAAAAGAAAGACATCAATGATATAAATGAATTCCAATTTCAATTATGGTAGAATTTATTGTAAGTCCTGTCTATAATGTGATTCCGTAAGTAGTGGAAGCCAATAAATAGCCAAAATTTAATTACAGGTTAATATTATAGAAGGAATTTGCTGCATTAAAAAATATTTACTTTACTGAAAATTTCATTCCAAAGAAATATATATGTAAAAATACTTACCTATCATGAGGTTATTGTATAATTTTTTAATTAAACTTTATAAACACGTAGCGCTTTAGCTTGAGAAAAAACAGACAATAGAGAATTTAAAGACTATGTTTTGGCTTGAATGATTAATCGGTATTTCCTCACATTTATATACAGGCAAAATAAAGTGCGCCAGGAAGACAAAAATAAAGGAAGCAAATGGAAGTATTAAGCGTACATATTCAATAAAAGGAGAAATCGAAGTATACAAGTTACTCAGATAAAATGAATAACGAAGTGGATCACTGTATAACAAAAGTATAAATCAATGACAAAAAAGTCATACTAAAGACACGAATATCAAAAGTAGAAGGGCAAAAGTTAATAAAGCATATAAAATTAGCAAAAGGAGAGGTTTGAAATATGGTCACCAGAAATAGATAAAGTAGTCAGGGTAAAAAAAGGATTTCAAAATGTCTTGAAATTCGACTTGAAGAGTTCTTGGAGGAATATAAGAGATATGGTCAATATTTGTAGATGTTAAATAAGAAAGCACACCAAGAATCATGAGACATATCTATCGACTGTATAAATCACGTTGTCAAGCGCAAACAAACTTCCTTTCACAGATTACTTAATGTCAATCAATAATCTTCGATAAATGGTTAATCTGAAGAATGATTATACAGGATTATTATCATAATAATAAAAACGACTAATCTCCAATAACATTTGAAAATAATTAAACATGTAATAAAATCATCGGATTTAATTTCACGATTAAAAATTATGGCACGCGGCATTTAGAGAACAAAATCATCAGGAGTTCCCAGGTATAGATAGATGGCAAAAATGCTGCACTATTGAGATAAGGAGGACCAGTTTCATAGCTGTGACATCTACAATTTAATATCTGCTTTTTGAAAAACGGGAAGATACTGAAAATGCGAGGAAAAGAAAAGTTTATATCAATCCCCATCAACAAGAACAAACCAAAGTGCAATATCTGAAGTGCGTCAATATTACACAACTCTTATTAACTGAGGCACAAATCACAAAAAAACGCAATAACAACTGCCACATAACACACGCTAGGAAAAGCACGGATGGGATTTCGTAAAAGACGATCAAGAACTATGCAACTTTCGTGATGCGACAAATAGTAAAAAAAACGGTTAATTTTAATGCCCAACACTGATCAAATTTCTTAATAAANAATATCTGAAGTGCGTCAATATTACACAACTCTTATTAACTGAGGCACAAATCACAAAAAAACGCAATAACAACTGTCACATAACACACGCTAGGCAAAGCACGGATGGGATTTCGTAAAAGACGATCAAGAACTATGCAACTTTCGTGATGCGACAAATAGTAAAAAAAACGGTTAATTTTAATGCCCAACACTGATCAAATTTCTTAATAAAAAGCCGGTTTTAAAATGCTGATATTTCGGGATGTTGTGAATACGGATGGCTTCTCATCAAACATAATATAAGCTTTTAAGAGCTCAAATATTATTTTGTATTAATGTTATTAAATTTGCGTGTTTAATTCTATGGTTATATTTTAAATAATAAATTTGTCGGAGATGCAAAATAAATGTTACAATTTCATTATATTTTTAATAATAGCAGGGGATAATAGAATTCCTAAAGATTGAATTGAATGTTACTCGGTGTTGGTGCACGATTTTAATATAGGAAAAGTTATTCGTGACTGAACACCCAAAATGGCAAAATTGATAAGCCTTGATAAGCACATGATGATTAAGTCTCTTTTGGACGTGAATTACGTCACACTCCGTTCTGGGAAATATATTTATTTTACAAATAAAAAATTGATACCCTTAATACAGTACGTGAATTATACAAGATGATAATAATGATATGAATTGTGTTCATTTTAATATATCCGAAGTTTGTTAAACCTTGAGGAATAAGTTTAAATGTTTATTATGTGATATAATTGGATTTTAACAAAGACATTGTCTTAAAGATGTTTAATTTTCATACACATGGAAATTTACATACAGACATATTGAAAATAAGAAATGTAAAGGCTCTCCAATTAAAGTTTGTAAAACCACGACAATCCAATTTTCCAATTTTTCATTACTATACGAAAACAAAAAATTTACCACCAACAGAATTCTAGAGTTCGGAATAATGGTTTTAGAAAGAGAGCTTGATAAAAAATCAATAGCTGCCCAGAGGAAATAATATAAAATTTGTAAATACTTAAGAATATTACTTATGAATGAAAAAATTTCAAAAATAGACGGTAGAGAAGCGAACTATGTTTTTGTACTGTCAGTCACTCCAATACAATTTAATGCAGTAAACAATATATAATTTTTGTCTAAATAGTTTAAGGAATGTAAAATTAATTTGAAAAAAAAAACCATCATTTATTAGAGTGTTATTTCTAGGTTTTCTATTTTATGGTTTTTAAAGGTTATTGTTACGAAAGTGACATGCAGAAAAATTTTATATTTTTCATGTATGTTCAAAATTTCAAATTTGAACTTTGTTGATTTCCTTAAAAATATCCGGAAGTAAAGACCACTGTTAATTCTTTTCTTCCTATGAGACTTTATATTTTGAAACTGAATTTAACAGTATTATTTTCTAGTTATAATATAAGTGAATAATTACTTAACATATAAATGATATAATTGGCACTTAATTGGATTAATTTATATTACGTGTTATAAAATATATAAAAAAATATTATTTTAAATATATATTATATATACTAAATTATAATAAACACCAGAGTGGAATAGGTGAGCACAAATTGAGCATATTTCATCTGGAACAAATCGTCTACCGTTCATAGTTATGTCACAATGGCAGTGGCAATGTGAAGGGGCGGGTATGGTACCACAATTATTAGGCAACAGGCAGTGCAATGAAATGACAGTTTATCTAGACATTTGGGCAGAAAGCACGAGACTGACAGTGTCGGTTCACAGTGTCAGCCACCGCTGGCCACACACACAGTGCTGCGCTGAAGAAAGTTGCCACGCACATTGCAAAGGTTTCCGGCGTGGCACTGATGGTGTCGAACTACTCTCCGTATCCGCGCCATGAGCCCATCCTTCGTGCCATGTGGTGTGGCATACACCATTGGTTGGGTATGGCCTTACAGCCTGAAGTTAGGTTCTGTGAGGTATGGTGAGAGTGCTGGCCATGAGGTGGGGTCAGCCTTAACTATGTATATACCCGTTCATGGAGTGCACGTCGAGGTGCCAGCGAATAGTAATAACGAAATGAGGTCGGACCCCGTCCTGCTGCATCATCACTTAACGAACACTAAAAGGAACATCCTCAAAGTATTCCACGCTGCACTAAGCGGCATTATCGGGTGCTCAGAAGAGCGCACAGGCAGAGTGCAGTGCAAATAACACAAAGTTGCATACCCGCCCCTAAATATAACCACTAATATTAGCGAGTTATCTATTGATGTTAGACAATTTGCTCCTTAATGAAATATGCTCCACTTGTTCTCATCTACCCCTCTCTGGTTTTTAATATGATTTGTTCTAGTAAAGCTGTAGTATGGATGTGTAAATAAGTGTTTATCTTCTAGTGTATGTTTGCTACATGCTTTGTATTGTGTATTCGATTTTCACAATGTTTTAAAATTGTATCGTTGCTTTTAAATAGCAGCACAATTTGGCTTGTAAGTATTAATGCAGTGATATTGAATAACAATAGTACATAATTCGCAACATAAAAACTTGCATTACATATGTATTAGGTGTTCTTTACATATGCGATAGTTCATTTCATAAATTAAATTTTACATTTGAAAATCATTACCCTAATAATATAACAATCCACTGAGATAGGTATGATGGCTTTATACAAAGTAGGCCATTTATATAAATTTTTCTTTTAATTTTTAGGTATTGAGTAAGTGTCTACACTGTTTCACTGAATAATTGAGTTTGGATTATTATACATAAAATATTTATCACTCTACATGTACAGTAGTTTTTGCGAATACTGGCACAGACAGCAGTGTCTGACTGTTTTGCTTTCCACAACCGTAAGAACATTTTGGTGCTGAAGTGTTCGATACGAATCAGGACGAATACATATTTTGAATAATTTTTGTTCGTTCATTTTCGATTAAGCTTAGTTTAAATTTGAAATATTTTGACTAAGCCAGCTTGTGTTATTTGTAATTTTGTATGTATNATTTTCGATTAAGCTTAGTTTAAATTTGAAATATTTTGACTAAGCCAGCTTGTGTTATTTGTAATTTTGTATGTAAATTTACGAACTTAACCATTTGCAAAATGTGTGCAGGTAAAACCACTAATTAAACATCGTCAATGTCGCTTATTAGTTGTTCATATTTGTACCATTGTTATTCAACACTTTTTTTTTAATTATCCTATATTATACACAAGGTGTTTTTTATAAACACATGTCGCATAATCTATCATTTTGATAAGAGATTTTATTTTTAGCATTTTATTTCAAAAGGATCTTTGTCTATCATATGTGAGAGTTACTTTAGACGGTAATTTTTAATTCTGGCATNATTTTCGATTAAGCTTAGTTTAAATTTGAAATATTTTGACTAAGCCAGCTTGTGTTATTTGTAATTTTGTATGTATATTTACGAACTTAACCATTTGCAAAATGTGTGCAGGTAAAACCACTAATTAAACATCGTCGATGTAGCTTATTAGTTGTTCATATTTGTACCATTGTTATTCAACACTTTTTTTTTTATTATCCTATATTATACACAAGGTGTCTTTTTATAAGCACATGTCGCATAATCTATCATTTTGATAAGAGATTTTATTTCTAGCATTTTATTTCAAAAGGATCTTTGTCTATCATATGTGAGAGTTACTTTAGACGGTAATTTTTAATTCTGGCATNTAGCATTTTATTTCAAAAGGATCTTTGTCTATCATATGTGAGAGTTACTTTAGACGGTAATTTTTAATTCTGGCATTGTTTGCACCCATGTCTTTCGTTTGCTGCGTGGTAAAATAAAATTTGAAAAAATCATCGTTATCTAAATTTTTTGTTGTGAAGGTAAACGATAAACCTTCCTTACATTTTTATTTACATAAGTCGGTTGAACTTGTAATTCTTTTCTTAATTTCTATGTCTTTGATTGTGCAATGGGCTATGATAACACATCGATTTTATAATACAAACTCGACGCTGAATTAGTTAATATTTTTAACAAATATTTCTACATGACTGACAATTTGAAAAACATAATACCTGTGCATGTCATGATATTGGCGTTACTTGTAGTGAATATCGGTCAGTATTATGTTGACACGATATAATTTATAAAGAGTATTTTGTATTTTGCTTTAAATCCTTCCAAAATCGTAATTTGCGATCTATAATGTTTTAGAATTTATTCTTGTATGTAATTACAACGCACGATTTGTTTATAGATACTGCTTTAATTTAGAATAAAATGTTAAAGTAATTTTTTTGAAATAGTATTTGCATCACAGATATCAATATGTATGTAAAGTGAAATAAAGATTTGTAATGTATTTCAATACAATTGATTTCAAATTAACTAAATATGAAATTAAATTTAAGGGCTAATAACCTATTCCTAGAATTAGTTAGGTAAAATGAAGATCCCTTTCTCAATGTTTAAGCATACGTGATTTAGAAAAATATGAACAAATTTGAAAATAAGAACTCAAATAATAATTTAGAAAATTACAAATATTTACACGTTTTCACATTTTTTCATATATTGTAATGTAATGCAGATATTTTCATTCAGATTGATAAATTTGTATAAGCTACATATTATTTAAATAATTTATCCAAAAAGTTTATCTGTGATGGAGAGAAATTACAGGTAAATAAAAAGGAAAATATTTTATAACAAATTTAACTTGGCGTTATNGAATTTAACTTGGCGTTATAGGTTTTAAAATACTGAAAAAGTCTTAAATGTAGAGTTAAGTAAAGGTAACAGGATATATTTACTATATATATCTCAGGAAAGTCAAAAGAGGTGTTTTGAAAAGTATCAGTTGCAATGTTATTACAGGCGAACAGATAAAGTTTACAGCAAGCAAAATTGTTTTCTTTCTGAAGAAGTTAAAGATTCAGAGTCAAAGCAATAGACAGAAGTATTTATGTCAGCTGCTGGGGAGTTTTATATCACACAGCTCTGGTCAGACACGTAGTTTATTAGGAGTGACTGAACTGTGCTTCTTTCACTGGTAGACACATATACTAGTGAAGCATTTTGAGGAAATACTATGAATTGGAAAGTAAAGTTGGAGAGGTGTTAGTATGGAATGTCGTTTACATTTTCTGATCGCATACGGTTATCGATAGACTCTTTTCAAACATAGCACAGCAAACAGAAGCGAACTACCCTTAACAGCACATTGCACGGCAACCTCCAAGACTTTATTGCTTCTTAGGAAATCGACGTCACAGTCGCTGTGTGTCTCATGTTATTCTTAATTAATCAATTGACACTGCAGCAGGCGTATTATGACCCGACGACAATAGTTTGCTACCAAACACAACTTTAAATACTGTCATGTTCTACACAGCGTTTTAAATATTGAGACCACACTTTCTTGCGACGATCGCTATATTTCGCTTCAAGGCACACACTCTTCGTCAACACAAGCTTTAAGCCGACGGCTGGCAATATTTCGATGGTAAATATCTCTGTTTGGAATTAAAACGAGGAAATTTTCTGTCTTCAAGGTTTCACAAAAGCCATTTGTGACATCACTGAAATTAAAAACATGTGAGCGAAGAAAGTAAACAAATAACAAACATCAAACAACATTATGAAACCTTTTTATATAGCATGAAGTTGTGAACTGTTATATTTAATATTTTGGGTTAACTCTTACATGCGTTGTTCCTGCGTACTAATAATCATATATTATAAATGCAAACATCCGTAGTATATTTATAAAATTCCATGTAAAATTCAGAATTTTATTGATTAGAAGTATTTTTTTAAGGCGATATAACATTTAAAAAGAAGAGTTTTCCTCATACCACGCAACCCAACAAACAGAATATTCTGTCTTAAAAAGTAATTTCATAATAAATACTTCATACCTTGATCAGCATTTAATGTCGTTTATTGTAATATGTAACTCGTAATGCACAATAAAATAAGACATAGGCTTATGTAATTATGAATTTGAAATATTTTAAATTTATGTTAATTATGTGTACGATAAGAAAAATAAAAAGTACTAGGCATTACAAATACTAAAAATAAATCTGTTTTAAAAAACATTATTAGTAGAATGTATTTGCGTTCATGAATATTGTGCCTGGTGTGCGAAGGTAAGAGGCTAACCACTATGCTAAAGTTCACATGAAAACTAAACGACTCACAAGAATGTAATACTGCGAGTGGAATTAGCCAACTACGTACGCACGACATAGCTGCTTACAAATGTACGTACTCATTTCGAACGCAAATAACAATTTCTTCTGTAAACTTAAACAAATTTGGAAAGCTGGTATACTTATTTAATACACAGAAGAGACTGTTTCTAGAATCCATTATTTAATTTCAATAGTTTTATTTTGTGACGTTGTGGAAGTTCATTAAATCTATCCTTAATTTTCACTTGCTACGCGAGACGCAAAGTAGTATACGAGCTAGAGTACATTAAAGGTTACTTCCAGCTTTTCTGAAACCCTGCTCAAGTACTACTTCCAGGATATCCCTCCGCCTAAAACAAACAAAGTTTACCCCAGTCTTGAAAATTACACAAAAGGGTCACAGAACATTATTCGTTACGCATTCAATGTAATAATATTTTGTATTTTAACTATTTCTTATTAGCCACTACCAACACACATATGTCCTTACAGTTGTTATTTGTTTTAAATATAATAAAATATTAAAATTTATAAATAAATTACAAATAAAGGTTTAATTTAATTACAAAAACATTTTTGTTATTTTAACACAAGTATAGAACGCTTGCGATACAGGATATAGTTAGGAAACCACAAAGGAAGTCGTTCATAGAGTGATTTTTCAAAGGATATATCCAACAAGTGTGAAGAAACTGTGAATAGGCTATAGTTACCTCCTCTCAGCTGAGAAGAAGGAGCAGGGACGACCAGCAATCCAGCCTCCGTACAATTCTTCCTCAGCTGAGCTGAAACAGTTTGCTCCTCAGGCGTCTTCGTACTGAGTCGATTTGCCACTTTCCTTAAGGCCCCTTGCAGAAACGTTTATTTTCCGTGTCACATTTTCGTATTCGTACTAATAACTGGAGATGTACGATTAAAGAAAATTATATTTTACGAGTTGTATAATATAATTGTGCGTAATTTTATTTCTGTGATATCTGCTAGTTGTAAAAGTCGAGAACTTAATAACAAAATATAAATTAATCCTCTCTGTTTTACAGCTTATTTATAAAAAAATAATATGTTCTCGACTGTTTACAACAAGCACATAATGCACCATTAAAAGTACACATTAAAGTTTTAAACAACTAGTAAAATGTAAATTCATAATCATACATTGTCAGTATTTTATGTGAATCTGTAATTTTGATGCGAAAACAAAGAATTTCTGCAAAAGGGACTAAGCTGATGCTAAACACGGTTTTCTTACCCAGCATAATATTCTTGACGAAACACACCCCTTAGTTTAGGTATGTAGTATGTAAAGTACTTACTTCTTCCCATTGTGATTATTCTTTGTGCTTACTTGTAAGCATACCTGTGCAACACATTATACACTTAAAGCACGCACAATTGTTACAATTTCAGAATTCATTGCTCTTCTTAATCGCTCATTTTGAGTACTATTTTTATCTTTAATTGCCTGGTTTGATTTTTCAAAAATTTGGTTTCCTCGCGATTTTTAACACTCAATTCCCCTTCAGAAATTTTAGATACTTCAAATGCCTACTCAACTTTTTTTACCAGGCAGAGATAATCATGCCTAATCTTCGTCTTTCTAACAGACATTAAATACTTGCTCATTTTCGATAATAAAATAAACAATTTTTACAAATAAAATTTTGTAACAAATAAAACCTTTATTTATATACGTACTACAATGTCCTGCATTGTCTTATTAGGTAAATGAAGATGCTCCGGAGTTCCCAATTTCGTCCTTTAATATCCAACTCATTTCCTAGTTTTTGCATACAAAAAACTGCTTAAACTTACCCTATTTATAGCTAAATTACATTGTTTAACTAAAAATAATTTGTACCTTCTTTAGGAAAAGGCAAAAAAGTAAGGCAAAACAACACGTGGCTTTAAAAAAAATTCCCGTAAATTATTCAAACTTAGAAATAAAGTCATTGCAATGATTGTATATTATATTCCTAAAATTAGATATGTTCTATTTTAAACCACACAACAATATATTCAGTTCTTCAGACAAATGTTTATAATGACCAGAAACGTAATAAAAAACTCCCTTTTTCTTAGTAAAGCTGCCCAGAAATGATCGGCCATAAAAGGTTCACAAGCATCCTTCAGAAACTCACGAAGAGAATGTTTCATCAATACACCTAGTCGTATGAACCCTTTACTGAAACTTTTACAAAAATTCCTCTAATTTGGTAGACTTTAAATACCAACTGTCCCTCCTTTCTCTCAGCAAACAACACAGTCATATGAGCAGAGTATTGCAGGGACTGTTGCAGCATACTTTGAACACACCACACTCAGGCGTGTAGATTCTGCCAGATGACTTATATTATTAAGCTGGTCCAGGAGATCAGTTTAAAAATAAATTCAATTGATTCAAGTTACAACCTATGGTTCCTCTTAAACATTTCTTGAAATATTAAAGAAAGAGAATGAAGCTCCTTTTGCAATTAAAAAAAAAATTTTATTTGAATTTTCGCATATAACTTTCAGATCAAATGACATTTTAAAATTATATACTATACTAATTATGTAACTGTTTTTAAACATAGAAATCCTCTTATTGAAATATTACTATTTCTAATTATTAAGTAACCAACTAGTGATTAACAATATTTTACAGGAATAGGCATTTGGTGATAGAATTCACAATACACATGAATGATCAAACAAATTGTATTAATTATTTGCACTGAATTTTAAAATACATTTTATAACAGTATTATGCTTGTAAATTGAACAAAATAGCCTATTTAGTAACTTAATATAAAAATGTTCATGTGTTATACATGATCTATACGTGACCGTAGCCTACAACAAGTAGAACCAAGAAATATACTAATCACATTTCATCAACAAGATCATATTCCATCTTTAATTTCTAGAATATACTCCAGGAACTTGAGCTGCAAATGTATAAACGGTTTACTTAATTGTTTCTACCTTACTGAACAGTAAATATCTAAAATCTTCTATTGCTTATGACATTAATTATATAATTTTTCTAATCTCAAAATTTTAGAGAACTACATGCCATTTGCGAATATAAAATCATTAACAATATTAAACACTGAAGAGCCAAATAAACTTTTATAGACGTGCATATGCAAATAACAGAGGTATGGAACCTATCAGAGTAACGCGATGCTGTCGGCAGCGCCTATATAACACAACAAGCGTCTGGTAAAGTTGCTTGATCGGTTATTGCTGCTACACTGGCAGGTTATCAAGACTTAAGTGAGTTTGAACGTGGTGTTATAGTAGGCGCATGAGAGATGGGACATGGCATCTCCGAGGTAGCGATAAAATTAGGATTTTGGCGTACGACCATTTCACGAGTGTACCATGAATATCGGGAATCCGGTAATACATCAAATCTTCGACATCACTGAGGCCGGAAAAAGATCGTGAACGAACGGTACAAACGACGACTGACGAGAATCATTAAATGTGACATACGTGCAACCCTTTCTCAAATTGGCACAGATTTCAATGCCTCCTGCATACCTTCAGACATTAGTCGAGTCCATGCCACGTCGTCTTGCGGAACTTCTGCGTGCTCGCGGGGGCCCTACACGATATTTGGCAGGTGGAGGAGTCAGCAGCATGGACGAGTCAGCAGCGTGGAGGAGTCAGCACCATGGACGATTCAGCAGCATGGGGGATTCAGCAACATAGAGGAGTCAGAAGCATGGAGGAGACAGCAACATGGAGCAGTCAGCAATGCCGAGTAGTCGGCAGCGTGGAGGAGTCAGCAGCGTGGAGGATTTAGCGGCTTGGAGGAGTCAGCACAATGAACTATTCAGCAGCATGGAGGAGTCAACAGCATGGACGATTCAGCAGTATGGAGGAGTCAACAGCATGGACGATTCAGCAGTATGGAGGAGTCAACAGCATAGAGGAGTCAGCAGCATGGAGGAGACAGCATCATGGAGTAGTCAGCAACGCGGAGGAGTTAGCAGCTTGTAGGAGTCAGCAGCATAAACGTCTCAGCAGCATGAACGAATCAGCAGCATGGAGGAGTCAGCTGCATGGAGGAGTCAGCAGCATGGAGGAGTCAGCAGCATGGACGAGTCAGCAGCATGGACGAGTCAGCAGCGTGGAGGAGTCAGAACGTGGAGGAGTCAGCAGTGTGGAGGAGTCAGCAGTGTGGAGGAGTCAGCACCATGGACGATTAAGAAACATGGATGAGTCAGCAGCATAGAGGAGTCAGCAGCATGGAGGAGTCAGCAACATGTAGTAGTCAACAGCATGGAGTAGTCAGCAGCATGGACGAGTCAGCAGCATGGACGAGTCAGCAGCATGGATGAGTCAGCAGCATGGAGAAGTCAGCAGCACGGAGGAGTCTGCAGTGGGGAGGAGTCAGCCCTGCTTAAATGTAAATGTGTTAAAATTAGGATATACTAGAAGATGATGAAATGTGTTGAGAATGTGCAATCGAGAATGACCTGTACGCCTACATGCAAAACTTCTCCAGGTGTTCAACAATTACATGGAAAGCAATGCAGTAACTGTGACGAGACCTTCATTTAAAGTGGCAATGCACGACGATATGAACAGAGTGAACGTCAAAAGAAACCTACCTCCAGAATACTAACATGTAATAGTATATCGAAACTTTAGGAACTTTTAGGTTTTTATGGACAGTCAAAAGAAAATAGCCTCCTTAACACATGGTAAACGCGTAATGTCCACTTCCAGCTCTATTAATTTTGTATATTTGCTTGAATACGTAATTTATTAGTATGGGAAATATTATTTACGATTTAAATTATTGTGATGAACTTAATGTATCCTGAAAGTTTGCTCATAAGTATCGTGCTTCATGACGAGTGACCGTAAGATATTAATAGTTAAAAGTAAAGAAACTAATCATGGAAAAGGAAAATATTTAGAAAATTAGTTACTGATTTGACAGACTGTAACAGTTAAAGTTTTTATTTGAAATTTATACATAACATAATGTGTAAACACACAGGATTGCTAATTACTCTACTTCCCCTGAATAATGTTATTTCGATACTTAATCATCTCCAATTGTGTAGGTCGACAACGAGTATCTAATACCGAATATCATAATTTATGTAGTGAATGCTGTACCAATAGAAGCCTGGAGGATGACTGAACTCCAACCTTACTATACAGTTCTGAGAGCACACTTATTATTGTGTAAAATGTGCTGCCATAGTCATCATAATTATTAACTCTCTCCTCAGCTGATATAATTCCAGATTTTAAAAACTTAATTCTTCTTACTGCATGATAATAACACAACTTCAAAAAATTTATAGTGTTTCTCCACAGCCGATGAGTCTTGAAGATTTGCGTTCATTTAAGCCAAAACTAGTAGCGCGTGCGATGCACAAAAGTGATTTTAAGTGACTGATTGGTTTCAGCTGCGTTTTGATGTCAACTCCTCATATTAACTCACCAAGAAAACATATAATCTACTCGTTAAAAAACTTAAATCATAGTCACTGATCAAAGTGACTGAATTCGCAAAAATTGTAAAATAATCATACATGTTTGAAAATAAAACCTACATTTCACTCCTTTAAAATTTATATTCCTCATTTAAGTAGTGTGATATATTTTCTGATATATAATTTTTATAGAGATTTTAGTTTTCGTTTTGCTATTTATTACTATATTAACGCAGATTCCTTAAATACAATTGTTTATTCTCTCCTGAAGTGTGTTTTCTTTCCTCGGATGTACGAGGTCATACAATAATTTTGAGCGCAGCTGTGTTAACAAGAAAGGACTTAATTTATCTGAATATACGCATTATCACCGTTGCACAGCTGTAGTGTTCCAAGTGTTCGCGACACTTACGTCAAGTAACTTTTTATTCAGTTTCAACTTTCCAGGCAAACAATTTTACATTGTAGAGACATTTTTCGCTCGACGGCATTGGAACTAGTAAACTGATTTGGTCCATTTTGATAAATATTCTAAACATTTTCTGGAAGTGTTCTGTGAACTAATTTCGGTGAAGCGTATATAAAGTTATGTCATCAAGAACTTCCAGCAACTCGTAGGTCACTCCAAGCAGAATTGTTCGACATCTGTGGATTTCCTCATGGCGCCGCCAGTTCCCCCAATGACAGAGGCGACCTACGTAAACAATGCCGCGAATGTGTCACCTTCTGCCTCAAGGTTAGATAAGACATGGGTATTGTGACGGGCTGTAACTAGGTTTCAGTATTCACCAATCCGTTGTTTTCTTTACAGAGGTTCACAAGTAACGAACTGCTTGTGTTTGAAGTTATTAATGCTCCTTCCTCAGGACAATGCCCAATTTCATGCGTAAAAGATCTGGAAGGTTTTCCTTGTCAAATAGTCTTGCAGTGGGGACTGTAAATTTGGCGATAGTGGCATGGTGAAGTGTATTGGGCATTATTTTCTTTCAGCGCTATTATTCGTAAGTTTCTTCTATATCAGATAAACATTTCATAGTTAGTGGTTTAAATTCTATGTTGTTTTATATTTCCTCATTATCAATTATCATTAGTGTTTTTTTATTCTCTACGTCAATTCGTGATAAAGCATTTGAAAGTGAAAAAATAATTGTATATTTTATACATACAAGATGAGTTACTCACAAGTTGCTTCACGTCCTACCATGGGTGATATAGTTTAACTAAGGGAATACCGCGAGAACTGACCTGCACTAAACGCAGAAACGCGAGCTGTGACTTGTGATTTGCGGCAGCTTGCTTTCATTACCTTTGTAGCTAACACCATACAAGTCTCCGTAATTATACTTATTTTGTAGAAACAGAGAACTTGCAAGAATGGTTCCGCACGGAAAGCATAATATTATATGTATTTTGCTTTCCTAAATAAGAAGCTCCTAACATATAGACACTAGCATAGTTTTAATTATTATTTTCTTATCACAAATACAAAAAAAAATTAGTGATAATAGACGATTACTTTTATAATCAGGTACAACATTACCCACTTATTATATTGATCACAAAGCGAATTTAGACAACCAAATTAAGACGAAAATGTAGTATTTTCTACTTTTGATCTTACTTAAGATATCTTTACAAGATATTTTTTTATAAAATCATAACTGTGTCTTAATATGTTCTGCATTTTTAACTAACCTAAGCTGCACAGATAAAAATATAAACGTTACCATTTTTAAGACAAGTACCATGAAAGGTGTAACTTTTTAAATTTTAAAGGACGTGTAATTTGTAACATATAAGAACAACCCTAAACTTTTTTTTGCTTAACACTCCCATGTAAAGAGGTGACAGCGCTTAAATCATTTTTCACAAAATATAATACTAATACTTAACTTCAGTAATTCTTTTTTTTTTTTGTGATTAAGTCCACTGAGCCCTAGTAATATATCATAATTTGCAATTTCATAGAAAGGATAGTCATACATTCAAAATCCACTTTCATTATCCTCTTTAGCCAGGAGCATGTCTTTGTGTACAGTAGAAACTAAGGAGTACATCATGAATTCCTTAAGGTTTGCAATGCGCCATTGCAAGTTTTATTTGAATATTCCCTACTTGAGTCGCAAAAATTAACAGACATTGGTTTAAATCTCAAAAATGTTCGCTCTTGGAAACAATTATCTTGGTAACTTATGCACACTCAATAGATATGATCAGTCAATGAGAACGAAGCACGTCAGCCTTCCATGCTGGCTGCAGACGAACACAGTGTCCAAGGCTGCCTCGGTCAGTTGTAACACACACGAGCGAAGCATGTAGTGCTGATGTGCGTTACTGTAGCGATGTTACCTCAGCCGGCTGTATCGACCCAGTTTACTAGAAGCCGATCTATCTGAGTTTGACCGAAGTCAGATTGTGATTTCACGACACGTTGGTACCAGCATACCCGTATTGTTGGCTTCTCTCATGCAGCTTTACGAGAATTTACCAACAGCGGTGCAGCGCTGGTGAAAAAACTACACGTCGTCCATCATTGTGTTGACCATAGTGGTACGACATTGGTGACCAGGACAATATGTCACAGCACACGGCTCATCGTAGACTGCTGCGGATCAGACTGTGTAGGCGGCGACCAACTAGTACATCACGCTGACTGCACGCCGTCGACAGCAGCGCGTGAGATGAGCAGACAATCATCGACAGTGGACTGCGAATGACTGGAAAAGTGTCACCAATTCCGAGGAATCTCGATCCGTAGTTCATCACAGCGACGGCCGAGCCCGTGTACACCTATAACCGTCGTAGTTCATGGTCTGGCTAACGTTGTCATGGGAAAATGGGACCTATTTTCCGGTGCGCCAATACCTGACGATATCTGGACATAACTGCGGATCAAGTATATACTTTCATGTTAACTAGGATGAAAGTGTAGCTGATATATACTAATATAATTAAAGACATTTTATTCTTCTTCTCTAGAGAAATAGTTATGTATTGATATTTAAGTATTTTCATACAATGTAGCATGTTTCAAAACACAACTACATATACACATAAATACATTTATTCTTCCATATCTAATCTACAGGTAGCAACCAACCACATAACAAAAATTTTTATAATTAAATTTTAGCTCAGTGTTACATGTGCTCATGTGTGTTATCTAAAGTACTGACATTAAAATTTTTGTAATGAAATTTAAAAAAATTTAAACAGAAATGTTCTCAATCTTTGATAACGATTATTTAATAATTTACAAAATGACAATAAGAATGATCAATTTTATTGTTAAATACACAAAGAAAATGCAGACAAAGAAACAAGTTATATTACAACTATGCAAATTGTGAAAATATTTTCAATTCATTTTATCTCTGTAGTCAAGCGAATATTTTACATATCAAAACGACAAACACAGATAAATCGAGAAGTTGTTACAAAACATAGTTATCAAAATGTTATTTTTTCACTCTACAAGTGATGTCTAAAACCACCAGATAGCCAGGCCATGAATAACTTTATAATATTAGTGGAGTGGCTTAAGAAGTTTCAAGTGCAATAGCCAACCGAAAGAATAATCGCCTATAGGAAAATAAAACACAACTTACGGCACACACTAAGGCCTCGGTGTTATCACGCGAGCAATTATTATTAAATTTACAACAATCAAGTATACAATGAAATTTTTGATGCAATGTAATAATCTAAGATATACATGCCTCACGCAGCAAAAATTACAAATACATTATAAAACATTAAATATACACAATAATTAATACAATATTTATTACTTAAACCCTATACACAGCTCCCAAAATCTAGCACAAATAGTTGCAGAATGCTTAATTCTTTATAAAGTTTTCCATACATATTCTAAAACAAATAGTATCATGTATTCTCTTCAGTCGTAAATCATAAATTCTCATAATGATTTGAGAACTCGCTTCATAATTTAACAGCTAGTGTTGTTTTAAAATCAACCAAGAAAATATCTGAAAGCTGACATTATCGACGAATATTAAACTACTTATTTTAAAAATATTCATTATATAATAATGTTACTCACAATATTTTACATAGACAGAAACAATATAAAATACAATGTTAAGTAGTATTGACAGAACATACGACATTCAGATAACAGCTATGTTCCTACTAACTGGCGAGTTTCACATGCATACATGTGTTCAAATGTATTGGAATGACTGAACACAAGCTCGTGCTGACAGGGTAAAATGATTGGTAGCCTCTCAGCACATCCATTACCCCGACTGTGTTACATTCGCCATTAAAATAATTTGTTTCATATTATAAATATACCGATTTTTCAATGAATAATACAATGACTTCAAATTACATATAAGAACTTTCAGTATAGCGAATTTAGGGTTGATTTTTATAGGGACAGTGGTCATAAAATTAAATAAATAATTATCACATATCTCTTCATTTATCGGCAATGATAGTTGGCGTTTTTTTGTACAATATAGATCTTAAATATTGTAGTAAACGTTTTATGAAGGGTCAAGAAAAATAGCGAACAAACTTAAGAAATGTGTGTAAAAGTAGGTAGCGTAAAAAAGGGGCAAATATTTCCCATATGGGCGAGATGACAATAACCAAACACAAACTAAGGAAGTAACTCCAGAAGCCAGTTAGAAATCGACGTTGAACTGCATTAGCTGTGAGGGTTCACCAGTGTCATTACTATAATATGACGTCAAGAAGAAACGCGTTTATTAAATGTCCAATTAGTTGAGCGATTTTGCAGACTCTAATAAATTAAAGTTACTGACTCTTTACCACATACGTTAACATATCAAGCATATGTGCAATTTACGTAACTTGTAAGAAGGCAGGAAGCAACTTGCATGAAGAAAACCTAAGAATAAAGTTCTAACACGCGTGCTAAATTCTTGTAAATATGAAGCACTCTCTATCGGTAAATACAGAGAGCATTTATTGTTAAAGCAGACATTTAAAACTTGTTTATGTAGAACGTAATTTTGAAACATGGCATGAAAATTCTTTTTTTTGTTATGGTAGTTGTCAACAAGTTATGTAATTAATTCCTGTTTAAAAATAATCACATACTTTACATCTCCCAAACTAGACAATCGCTGTTCTAATTGTATATGAGTGAATGTAGATAAAGAAAGAGTGAAACCATTTACCTACTCTTTCACAAATTATAATGGAAGGCCTTAGTTAATAATTTATTTTATTTAATATTTTGCAGAAATTTTTAGTGCCGTTTTAATAAACTGGAATATTCAAATGAACTTGGGAGATCCTAGCAACATAACTCTTCATACATGGTAAATGTTACATGGTAAATGTTACGTTAATTTAATAGGAAAGCGTGATATTTTAAAGACTAACGCACTATTCTAACACAAGAAAAATAAATTTAAATATAAGTACTAAATGTCGATATACAATACTTTGCCATTTTTTTTAATATTTGTCTATATATGTATTCTCTTTCACAATTATAACAAGGCAAAAACCTCTAACTGTTACAAAACAAATTTCTCATATTTAAATATTAAAATGATTTTTTTATTTTTAAAATGTAAGCAACAAGTTTAATATAACACAAGTATCGTCAAACAACGAAAATCATAATTGGTATGAAGATCGCAAACCTTTATGTGTAAAAATCGTAACTATATCAATGGAAACTCCCACATAGTTATCTACGGAGACAATTTTTTCTACATTTGATGAAGATTCATTATATTTTTCCATTATTATAATTGTCTCTGCTACATAATATCAACCTGAAAAAATATTCTAAATTTTTAAATTACGTACTGTCAGAAATTGAACACAAATAGTAAGCATCCACTTAGAAATTTTGGCAATTTATAAAATAGGTATTTATATTTTTCCCATTTTAACAAGTGTAAATATATATATATATGTATATATATATTTAAACATACATATATGGGTACAACAGCACACTATTTATGTTTCTCTGTAAAATTATTTTGGGCCTAACATTAATTTTTGAGCAAATAAATATGTTAATATCTTATTTTTAAAAACCAAACACTTTTCTAATAATTTATTTAAAATGAATTTTTAAAAATAACACACACACATATATATATATATATATATATATAACCAAAATCTCACTTACTATAACGCTATTAAAATGTTTATTTTAACTTATTCATGAAAATCCATAGACGTTATCAGTAGAAAGAATAACACATTATATTTTATAGAATAATAACATAGTTATACATTTTTTACGTTTGGAATATAAAAATTGCTTACTTTACAACTTTCATGTCACTTTTACGGCATATACGCAGATTGATATCTTTGACTTCCAATAACGTAAGACAGTTAAGCATATAACTGAGAATTTATCATGATAGATAAAATACCTGGAAGATTGATTTCTTGAACGAATTTAAAACAATTTGCTAGAATTAAGTGTACAAAGTTATTTTAAAAATCAGCAATAGACGTTAAATATTCCCATATCATCGCATATGTGAATTTTTAATAACACTTGACACTAGACAAATTGTTTTATAAGAAACAACAACAATCGAAGTGACTGTTTCCAGCCATCTTACAGTCGCGTCAATATAACGTGAATGTGAGTAGTGACAATCACTAATAAGATGAGAACTACTGGTTTCGGCTTCGACAGTCGTGTAATGCCTATAAATGGTACGGCCAAACTGAAATACATGGACAAGTGTTCAGTTCCGTCTATTGCATCAACTACTCCAGGAATGTCATGATGTCCAGATTTTAAAGAATATATTATCTTTGGAACCACTTACATTACTATCTTCTCCATTTTTAAATAAGTCAATGAGAGTTTTTATACTTTCGCGTGGTTACAGTTTACAAAAAAAGACATTCAATGCAACACATCAAGCTGTCATGCTCGTCCCAAACACTTGTTTCATCGGAACAGATATGAGATAAATAGGTGGAGTTTAACATTTAATAAATCAGGGACGGTAAACAAACATGAATTTACACTTAGACAGATATACCTACTTACGAGTTATTATTGCAAATATTTATCTACTCCGACAACTACATTGCATAGTTTTTTTCCTTGATCTTAAGTCCAAAACTTGTTGTAACCATTCTTACTATTGACAATATCATCTTCGGAAAACTTTACTTTTATACATACGTGTGGACTGATATAAATAAAAGGATATTCTCTCATTTCCAAGTCAATATAAATGTTACCTTTCTCATCTTTATGATTTTAAGTATTCGCATAAGCAATTAAAGAATGCAATGTATGAAGCCCGAAAATGTATAAACTGCAGATATCATAAGATGGAAATTCAATAACAAACCAGAAGCCACATACATTAATGAAAATTGAAACAAAGAAGAAGATAGTCATGTTATTTAATATGAGAGACTACTTGGGTCCAGGAATATCAAGCTGCAGCAAGACAAGGACATAGGACATGACTGAGAAGGCCATGGAGTGGGATGATAGACAGGTCCAGAGTGAAGAATCCAGCTGCTGTGAACACCAGCTCCTTGCTGGATATCTGGTCTGAGAACTCCTTCAGCTGCTCTTGTACCTCCTCGTCAAATCCTGGCTTCAGGAGCAGGTCCTGAACTACGTCTCATGTGCTCCTTACAGACCTCATAGTTGCACTGCTCACACAGATGATCAACACTACTTAACACATTTAGACAGCTGTCCACAAAATTCCAGTAGCAAACATGCCTTTGTCAAAAAAAATATAACTCTCTTCGACTTGACTGAATACGGAAATGAAGGCATGGAATGTGGATAAGATACAATTTGTAAAACCATACATGATGATGAACAAAACTATTATTCCGTATGACGAGTTAATGAGGGATACAATATGACTGAGGTCGTTATAAACTCTTCTCAGCTCCAAAGTGTTTTCCTAGTAAAGAAAGTTTGGCACAATTTGTTGAGATTTCCAGAATTCTTTATTGAAGCATTGCTTTGAACTCGACAAGTTCCTCTGTAAGCTTGAACATTACTTTCCTGGTCATTTATTGAAGTACCATAGAGATAATTGTTCGTAAGAATAAACCTTCTCCGTACAAGAAGTACCACATTTACATACTTGGCCACCATAGTAAGTGTTATTAAATGACGCATGTATCCTATGCAAATGAAATTATAAAATTTACGTTGAACGAGTACGGACTGTTGCACACCTACAATAAATGCAATTATTGCATATGCAGATATCATAATCAATTTCGCTATTTTAGCCCATTTCCTGCAGCATTCGCCCGCCGTTCCCACAGTAAAATCATCCACAGTCACAAATCTCTGTAATATCTCCTGACGGGGATTGTAATTCTGGCTCATGCGTATCAATGTAACTTAAGTCGAGATGTAAAAGCTAGTGGTTGAAACCACGTACGACATTTCCATCACTGATCCAGATTTGTAAACTGTGTTGGTCAGACTTCTATACTCTAGCATTAAAAAATTTACTAATATAATTATGACACCAATGACAGTGTACACGGCGGCTCTAATGGACTAATTAAGGACTAGCTTCCTGCTGCGATCCTCTTGAACCTCTGTGGTTACTGTAAATATTCCTAGACCGAGCAGTCTTGAGGCAGCTACAGCTGGTTCTATACAAGTGGTGATGTCTGTTTTCTCTACTGATACTGCTGAGACTGGAAAACACGAAGCAACAAGTTTTAAAAATATTTATTTCTGAATTATGACATTAAGTAAAAATCATTATGTTTAGGATTACAACCTGGTTTTATGCAGGAATCTGAATTGTTGTGTAAGAGTATATTATCAATGTTTCATAGTGACTGGCCACACCACTGCAGTTCTGGCCTCTGATTTGTCAACACGAGCACGTCTACTCGAGGACTGCATTACTACCATTTTCTAGCCATACAGGAAATAAGGAGTTTTTATGTCACATACTATTAAAATATAACACGATTTAATGACGCTCTTGAATAACAAAATTTATATTATTTATTCTGTAAATGCGCTTAAATTACTTTTGTTTATAAGAAAATTCAACTTTGTTTAAATAATGGGTCTATTTCAGTGAGGTTCACATGTTTATTTTCATATGTAAATCGTTAAATGAAGCAGTGAAATCTAACACGTGTTTCCATCCTATAAAAACGCAGGACACTACAAGAAGCATTCCATTAAAGCAAATACTTATTTATTTTAGTAAACGTGACTATATTCTGGTATTTTGAAATATTTTTTTTTGTAGGCAGTATGTCAGAAATACCTTAGTATCTAGTTTTTTAAACTGCACGCAATAATTAAAAAAAAATGTTTTTCATAAAACCGTTATATTATTATAAGTTCTGGTCAATTGTAGCTGGTGAACTGCCGGAAACGCATTTGTGTTACTTATATATATTCCTAAGATAACGAACACCACACAATGGGAGAATAGGAAATAAATCAGTGTTAAAAATTTTAAACATTTTGGTTTCAAAATGTTGTAAAGGGAGATAGTTTCTTACAGCACATGTCTCTTAAATTTACAGAGCGCAGGTCACTTAACGTGTGCGTTCGAATTCATACATTAAGCGCCATTGTTTTCATTGATAATTTATTTCTGAATGTGCACAAATTACATCTTACTACATATTAATAATAATTTACAATGCTCAAATTATGCAAAGCGCTCATGTATTGGAATATTCGTTACAACAAATGCTACCATAATAAATATACATACTTGAGGACAAAATTTCTTATGTCTGCCAGTAGAAACTAATAGTTAAGTTAATTTTTGAAGTGTTTGTGTCTAAATAATCCTGCATGAGATTGCATAAAATACTTTACAATGAGACGTCTGTGATAACACATGTGGACGATCATCAGGACGAAGCGCATGTCCTTGCAGACTGAAGGCAGGTCTCTGCATAGAGGACATCCTCCCAGGACCTACTCCAGCCATGGCACGCCTGCAAAACACACACAATTACATAACATGGCCGTTATAACGCCTATTATATAGCAGTTGTATTGTCCAATGCGTCACTGAAAGTAGTTCTTAACATGTGATGATAAAGCAATTCTACTCAGCGTTGGTAGAAATAAGTTTATAACATTCATCCCGTACGAGTAATGTGCTTATGGCGAATTTGTTACATGGCATCTGGCATGTCGGCTTTGGATCCGTCCACCATCATGTTGGTAGGTGCAGTCCGCCATATTTTTTGGTGTCAAAGCCAGGGCTCGATGCGAAGTTCGATGTTTTTCTCCTGACATCCATAGAAATACGTTTTATAAAATTAATTTTAATAAAAATTATTTTTATAAAGAATATTCTTATAACTTTTTGATATAAATAAAAAATTAAAATGTATTAGCACGCCGCCTCAAATTTTTTTATAATTGTATTAATTTAGACTGTCTCTGAAGATAAAAAGTCCATTTTTATACTTTTTCAGGGATGATTGTAAAATGCAACCGATTTATGTTGCCTGGAATTTTTTTTTATTAAAATGTAAGTAATTTCGGCGTGACACTTCGTGATCCAGTGGGTCGGGGGACGTACTATCCCCCCACCTTTCCCCAAAATCTGTAACCAATAAAAAAATTATTGTAAACAGGAAAAATTTGTAAAATTTATATAATTTTGGCCCGCTTCCTCAGATTTCCAAAAAATGCAATCACACTTTTAACTGGTAACAGTTTTGTCAGTAAAAATACTAATACATTAATTTTTAACTGTAATGCGATTGTGCATTAACAGGTAGGATATTGTTGAAAAATTTGCTTGTATAATTACTTTTTGTTTCAGGAAAATATATTTAATCAGTAGAAAAGTGGTATTCAGTTCTGAATTTTATGAAACTAAAAAAAAATAATAATAAAACTTCTAGCATGCTTGTGATGCTCTTGTTATATCAGGCCTATATCTAGATGGCACTGCGTGGAAAGGAAGGGAGAATGTTGTCGACCCTGAGCCAAGTGCATGCAAAATGACCTTGATATCCACATCCCGTGCGAACAAACCTTGAAGTATCCGGTTATAATGGACCGTATTCAAGGTCAGGGCCGCAGGTGTTTGTTGCGGCTTTATGAGGAACGGTTGTAGGCAGATGGTAACGATTTAGGGGGGGGGGGAGTGGGGAGTGAAATGTTAGAATTCTCCCAGGTCTGCACCTGCCTGGAATCAGGTAACTGCACACGTGCGAGTGTACGTGGGTCCAAGACGTTTCACACCTGTGTGGTGTCAGATAGATTAAGTCAGCAACTGTACATACATGGGAAGAACTGTATTAACTTATTCCACAGAGCTAGCAATCGCCAATCCCGTAACACTGCATATAATGTCAGGAAATACTAAAATGAATGTTAATTACTGTAAAACCAAGTTTTTATTTTAAAGAAATACGTGTAAATAACATTACTTTAAATTATTTTTAGATCGTGTTTCAGAATGTCTTTCTCATCGACCCAGGAGTCGCCGCGCTTCGAGTTTCCGAGCCACCTCTCTTACATACTTCCATTACGTCGTATCAGTACCGTTACACTAAATAAACATCGGGAAACTTCGTAGGCTGGATCTCCTCTGCGTAAAAGCCTCCGACGATGGGTTCGCCATGTAGGTCCTCGAGGTAGTACATGCGTGGGTACCAGTGTCATACGCGAACCACCTTGTACAATTCCGTAGACTAGTTATGACGGTAGACCTCGTTTAAAATGCAGTGCTGTTTGGAGATGGGCCCCAGATCACCGATCTTGGCTTTAGTTTTGCGCGTGTCTCTACTCGTAGGACAAGCATACACATTCCGAAGCAGGGAGTGGTACTTGACAACTTCGGGATTCATGCCAGTGATAGAATGAATGGTAGAATTATACTTGCGGACGAATTACGGTAGTACCTCAAGCCACTTATGGTTTCCATTCGTTGCAAAATGACTACAAAATTTGGCTATCACAGTCCAGGGGAAGCGCTCGATGACGCTAGCCTTGAGTCAAGAGTGTGTGGAATAGTGATTTATGCCGTACCTTTTCCTCAGTGCACGGAAATTATAATTTAAATATTCTTTACCATCGCCAGTGTGGAGATTCATCGGTATGTTCCCTTCTTGCAACAAATCAGCCATGGCCTCGGTGACGTCACATGCGTTCTTCAACTTGAGCGATCTGGCTCAGACATATTTTTAAAACGTGTCTATTACGGTAAAAATGTAGTGGTAGTCTTTATTCGCATGACCAAAGTTTTGCATTTCGAACAGGTCTGATTGGAAAGTATCTTCCAGCACTTTCATGACGTACTTTCTGAGACGAAAATTACTTTCGGCCGACCTATGCAATTCCCCAGAAACGGCATATTTCGTCTTCTCACGATGAAACCAGCTTCCACGAGTTGTCCGATGTTAGATATACTCTCGTTGGTGTGCGACTGGTTGCCCGCAGACTGCGAAGCGACTAGTAGGAGTAGTCTATCGACGAGTTCGTTCGCATCGTCAAAAAACACGTAGTCTATCTTGCATTTGACGTTGATTTTATGCAGCAGCAGACCAGATCCAATAGCATCGACCAATGCTGGATACAGTCCCACGATAATGCAAAATTTCGCATGGGTTGTGTCCTGAAATAGACGTGTTGAGGGGTTATAGTTCGCGAAATAAGCACGACAGGACTATAGCAGGAGTTCGTAATTGCGCAAATCCGATTCGGTATAGTGTCCGGGATGCCTACGAAACAAAAATTCGCACAGACCATGCATTATTTTAGTCTTGCCCCTTCCGAACTTCATCACATCTCCAGGAAAAAAACATTACTTCCTTGTTTTAGAGAAACAATTTTTCATCATTGTGTTGAAACCCATTGTATTGTTGCTGTTCGGATCGTAGTAGGAGGCGATGTCGTGCCCGACCAGGGTGTCCAGGTCATGTCCATACTTTCGTGTTCATATCCTTTTTCGCGCACGGAGTTTATCAAACAGGAGCAAATCGTCTTCGTCCTAGTGATGCCAACTTCCGTTTCTGGCAGTTCCGGACCCTCTTTTCCATTTATGCGTGAAACAGAGGCTAAGCTTCCTCCTGGAGTTGTCGACCAACTTCGTCGAGATGGCTTGTTATCGGCTTGTAAGCCTCTTCCCTTCGATTCTAGAGAGCCAGTCTGTAACTTTCGGAGAGTAGATATTTCACGCGAACATCCTGCTGCATCTCAGTCGTCTGTTAGGTTCGGTCCGCCATCATCCATAGAATAGAATGAACACACAACCACGCTATCATATATACATATTCACTCTCGATTTGAGGTAAGTACATTTTATATCCTTTCCAGTCGGTAGTTGCACACATCCAGCACCTTCTTGCTATTCCTCGCAACATCGGTTTTCGCAGCCAGTTTGGATGTTAATGTATTTAGAAGTGCCTTCAGTTCTTCCCTTCTCTGCACATTCAACATATTTATCAGGTATATTATCTGTGCCTCCGCACCCCATACATGCTGCTCGATGGCCACCAATTCTTCCACCTATTCATATTTCATGCTCTTGATCTTTTGCCCAAGAAGCGATTGGCCCCTGCGAACACTGGTGATGTGACCTTCCGTGAACCCATCATCGTCATCGGAGCATAAACCAACTCCGAACTTGGAAATGACATAACTCATGGTCAGCATCGTACTGTAAACTGATCGAATACCCGCCTGTACCTTCTCTTATGTATCGGCGAATGCTTATCGATCACCAATATGCCATACCCCTAGTTATAGTACAAAGAACACATATCCTTGAACTATGCGAACATCATATCCGTATTGATGTTGTCATTATGACGCAAGTTCGTATCGTCCATGAGAAACAAAACGAGGAAATTCACATTTTCGTATAGTAACTGTTTGTCACATAGGAATAAGTTTGTCTCAAGTAAACGCAGTCCATGTTCAAATGCCATTCGATGCTACTGTACTCCTTGTTGAAAGTCTCTTTCTCACATGACGCATAATAGAAAATAATCACTGGGTTTGGCAATGCTTCGCTCGGTGGCATGGCAGCTTCTTTATCGCTGCAAGGGAAGTAGTGTAGGCCTTCCATGGCCTGCAGAACACATGTCAGATGCAGGCATTTCGGTTACTGGAGTAATTTAGAGTAGAGTTACACATTCTCCAATCTTAGACCATTTGGTTCCTCCGAATTGCTGAGAAGCACACACATCTTACCAAAATCCGACAGTTCGCAAATTAGTCCTCTCATGGTATTGGGCAATAGCGTACCATTACGTGCATTGCGTGTGGTTTCGAGATCTTCCTCGGTGATGCAGTTGGGAAGCCTAACATCTTACTTTATTATATCCATGATACTGAAATAAATACTTATAAATTTCGAGTATTTATCTGTTTGTAGTGCTGTAGCATGTGATGACTCGTAGAAGAATGATCAAATCTGGAAGAGGGTTCGTCAATATGCTGATCAACAATCTACATTTCTAGCTGCACATTCCTGGATACAGGGACTGCAGGCCAGGAACCAAGCTAGCTTAAATGGTTGGCTCAAGGAGATATGATAATTAATGTGCTGGACGAGGCGCGCAAGTGGCACGATATTGCCTATTTCCAGCCCAAGGATCTGCAAGCAAGGAACCAGGCAGACAAGATACTCGCGCATAAAGTGGACCAAATACATCACACAATGGACACCGTACTCAGTGAAAAATAGCCGAGTGGGGCCTTTCTAATGCGATGAAAGCCAAGGTGATAATGGGCATAGGGGCGAAGAAAGCGAGACAAACTTCCAAGAGAAGAGGGAAGAAAAAGATGGGAGGATTCCTTCCCGCCTTGTTACCTGCAATCGGTGCTCTGGGCAGTATCGACGGGGTCGTAGCGAATATCGTTGGCACGTTGAAATGAGACTTGAACGAACGTAAGCAATTTAAGGAAAGCCTTCGCCACAACCTTAAACTGGAAGCTCTCTCCATGGGTAAAATAAAAGTATATGGACTTTACATACTACGGCTCTACAGATAAGGAGGTGCGAGAAAGAAAAAGGGTTGCAGCATGAGGAAGCAGTAATAAAATCTCTACCTAAACGGCCAATCACAAATGTCGGTTTGGAACTGTTTGCACCCAAATTGAAAACACCTCATTTTCAAAGTGTGTTCATGTGAGATTCTTTGCCCGCTAAAAGAAAGTGTGACGAATGTGATGTAATCAACATAGACAAAACAGCCACGCTCGTTACACACTGGGTGATGTATGTCAAATATGGCAAAGGTGGAATGTACTATGACAGTTTCGGTAATTTGCGTCCAACATCCGAACTACAGTGGTATCTGAATAATTGCAAACTGACTTACAACTATGAGATGTAGCAGATGCTGAACACATGGAACTTCTGAGACTTGTGTCTTCGATTTCTGGCATATTGGAATAAAAAAAATTAAATGCTAATATTCATTCATTAACCTTTTTATATAAAAGGTGTTTTTGCACCTATATTCCCCAGTCATTATTTCTGTGTCCATCATTATAAGTGGTAAGAAATCCGAGATGAAGGCGACGTTTTACCGGCCCTTGGAGCTGGAAGGTGAGTAGGTCATCGAACTTACGGATTTTCAAACTTACAACTCCACACCCACAGCACATTCGAACTGAAGTACATCGCCAATTCTATCAAGAGATCAGTGACATCAGACATGACTTTTGAACTACACAGTTACCCAAACATGCTGAAGGCAGGAATATTTTGCAGTGCTGATATCGATTTCACCGACCCAGATATCATCGGGCTAATGCTGGGGATCGATATGCGAATCCACGAAGCTTGTAAATCGCACGAATCCTCGCGACAGGTGAACATATTTCCGGTGAACGTGAAATGCATAAACTGTAGTTTGGCAAGCGGCGGTTACGTCAATAGTATAACCAGAAATACACGGCACGAGTTCGCTCCGAAGGTCCAAAAAGCATAATTTTTGTTCCCGTGATCTGGAAAAACGAACACGAAGTTTTTGCGAGGATCGTTGATCAGGACAATAAGCTGAGAGATTTCAGAAACGAAGAAATCACTTCGTGTCTGCACCTGAAACGATGGGATTGTGTTTCGCTAGGTGTACCATACATAAAGACGATAACAGCACCTAATCTGATACCAGAAGAGCACGAGATACTGGCGTGCTAACATGTGCCAACGAGCAGTTTCTATGTAGCTTAGGGTTGATAGTGAACAGGCTTGGAAAACAACTATGTATTAAATGTGACCCAGCAGACAGAATTTGACGACAGATTAGACAAGTTTCAGCTGCATTGCTACCAGCCATATCTGACTGGCACCTAGAACTTTGGGTATGTGATTTTAATCCCGATATAGCATCAAAATATATACACCCTGCCTTCACAATGATTCGTGCACATCCCAGTTATGATCACATAACAAAGGACCGGATCCAACCCACCACCACCGCATTCGTTCGTAATGGTATACGCCACCTTTTCAGGCGAGTAAAGTACGAAATTAATGGTGTTACTACTGACGAAACACGGGATGTGGGCATAACCTCCAAAATAAAAAAAATCCCTTTCGCTTATGCCTAACAAACTTGGCATGGTAAAAATGGCAGGATAGGGAGTGGAAGATCGCTACAAAGTTTCCATCTTCACATAATGCAAGTTCGAGGTGAGCATGCCATTATCGATGTTACTGAGTTTCGCTGAATATTATAGGAAGATAATAATAGGAGCCGAGCAAAAACTGGCGTTAAGGATAGCCACCTCGCATCTGGATGCAGTGTTGGGAGCCGGAGAAAGCCCGCAGCCCATCGCTGTAACTCTGACCAACATGGAGTGATTCGTTCCCCACGCGACTCCGAGCACCCGCTAAGCACGAAGTTACTGAACTACACCAAGAAAGACAAAATAATCGACATAAACTTCAGGAGTTGGAGATTGGTTACTTGTCCGGTCCTGTCATCTGCCATGCAAAACCACTGGGTCGTGAAGATATCTTGAAGCACAGAAATATCCTGTTACGTCGTACTGACATTTCAAACGAACAAGCAACACAGCATCTCTGCAGAGAAACCAACCTTCGACCACTGCAACATCAAGGAAGATAAAAATATTAATGAATATCAAAAGCTATCCTTACATGGATTTTAACGCCCCATTCAACCAAAAAGGATTTGTTTGCTGCATTATCTGTACACTTAGTTTCCAGCCTCACAATACAGATGCGAGTCATACCTCGTCCAGAGCCCAGAAATATCCATGAAACAGCGCCATTGCTGGTCTTTGACATATCCTAACAATACAAGCTTGTTCAAAATGGCGTGGTGGATTGTCGTATAGAAATTATTTCCAAGGAAAACATGTCTGTAAACACTGCTGCATACTGTTTGATTTTGCACGACCGAGTAGTGTGCTACGACTGCTTTTCGGGGCTGCTGAACACGGCGTGCTAAGAATATATAAACCGGATGATCACCGCTTCTCACCTCAGTTTGTATCAAGATGTACTGTAATCGTCATGACTATGGGCTCAAGGAGATCACAGTGTCCTACGACGACGATGGAAAATTGTGCCCACGCTACTCGCCCCCTTCCCCTCCCAACAGAAATATTTGGAATCTCTTCGATGAGAAAAGCGAGAAGACGAACGACTGGATAACCAAGTACTACACGGACTGGAGTGGGATGAAGGCAAAATTACGTACCACCAAGTGGGAAACCTGCTGCGTGACTTGTTGACGCAGTTTCAGCAAGGACCGGTTGACGTTGCAGTGCCCGAGCAGAAAAATATCTTTGCGACTTGTGCAAAAATGAAATGAAAATCATCGACGAGCGGTTCGAGTATTGCTGTTCTTCGCTGCACAATCTGGCGACAATTTACGACTACCAGCAGTAGCACGACTACGACAGGTCAGAACCTGACTGAACACATGCTTGGAGGAACGCACAGCCGCTGTTCAACTGGTGTGCCTCGTCCTTGGACCGTGAATCTGCTGTCAATAACTCGACATGAAGTCACCCGAAATATAAAATAATTTGGTTGTTCATATGGTTGCACATCTGACCGGCACCCACAGTATATTAGATGAGAAAAATCTGTGAGCTCATTTAGTCTCTGCCTTGAGGTATGATCGTCACCATGACTCCATCCTGTCCTACGAACATTTTTGCTAGTGCCGAGCTTGACTATGGCGGTTTTGAATACATTTTACTCGCAGAAGATGGATATCTGTGCACCTACACCGAGACCTGCGATGGCGGCAAGCAGTATTGGCGATTCACGCATAATCCAGTCGTCTACGAACCAACTCTGACACAAGTGGATTGTCTGGGAAAATCAGCCTACTTCGTGTTCCAAATGACGCTGCAGACACAGCTGCCCTGCACCACCGACCAAATAATCGCCTCGGCCTATACGCGCTACCACCAATGTACCAGAATGTGCCGTGCAGCTGCCCCAGGTGGGGCACGAACATTCCCAGCATCACTGGCCCAAGAAAGATGCGGCCAGTCAGTCGACCAGATGACGCCGAGTACACCGTCAGCGCCAGTGACTCATGACGGTACCAACCACGTTTTTTCTGCGTCCATCTCGGGAAACGAACCTGCACCCACTTGTCGACGCCGCCCAGCAGTGTGTATTCCTGGAGCTGTGGATGCCGGACCTGCTGTTGACGGTGGTCCTACCATTGGCGTATTGGAAGTTGTGGAGTCAACTTTTAAATACATGCAAGATCTGCAGTGTGGCTATGATAAGGTGGATGATAAACTGGAGACTGGGGGTGTGAGTGGCCGAGACGACATACATCGCCATTATCCTGAGACTAATGCTGCCTTTCGCAGGGAGCTAATGCAATGCTTACCATCATTCGAGAACTGCCTAGCCTTGCCCGTGACAGTCTACTAAAATAGTGCAGTGTGTACATTTTTCGGTTAACCAGACACAAAAAAATATATGGAGTAGTTACAATTTCGAATATGTAAGATCACCTATACTTGCATTTTGTGTTCGGTATTTGCTGTGTACAAAATAAATAGTGTATGAAAATGGATTTGAGTGTTTTATAAATTTTTTAATGAAATTTTTTTTTTTTTCGATATTAAAAGTTTATACTAAATATTGTATGTGATCAAAATAGATTTTCAATATTGTTTTTAATAACTTCCTAATGAGCGAAAATATTATCTAACTGAACAAACACTAGTTTTTTTCTGGGGTAGTTCCCGGATTTCTGTGGCGGAAGATGATGCTGGTTAGCGGGTTTTCTCGGGGATCTCCCGTTTCCCCCACTTTTTCTTCCCAATACTGCTCCATACTCCCCTCGTTTCATTATCATCGGCTTTCCAGACAATAAGAGAGTATTCGTTGTGGTGTTACTAGCATTTGAAATGTATTCTGCATTCATTATCAAAGTTTCTTCTTCGACTAACGTTGTATACACTTAGAGGATTGGATAACTGTAATGTCAGGGGTATTTTTTTCTATACCATTTTGAATTAATCGGAATTAATTAATGATTATGTTCTGAGAATTACTACAGACGCGATAGTAGTAGGCATACTTAAAGTTAAACGATAACTGTCTCTAAAATATAATTACATACTGTTTATTTCCCTAACAAAGTTACTTTTTCAATAATAATCTCAAACATAAGTAATAGCAAAAAAATATAATTCCAAGATGACGACCAAATTTAACCCTAAAACACGTAATATGAATCGTCTAAAAGAAAAAGAAGTGTCTTGAAGTCAGAGTGTTTTGAAATAAAGGGTAGTGAGTTTTTATCCCCGTGATAAATATTTGCCCTATTCATCATCTGTTGAATATAGATTCACCGGTTGAGGTTCCTGGCCATGAAACCAACAGCTATGTACAGTGCCGAAGAAACAAGCACATTCGTGCAAACATTTAGTGTATTGTCAAGGATTAGAAAAATTTTTACAAGTTATTCTGCTGTTTAAAGATCTACGCTAATTAATGCTTCAAATAGGGGTTTGTAGGCCGTAAAATACATTTCATTTAAGACTATTTGTTTATACATTACGGCTCGAACAACATTCTCAAAGCAGGTGTTATTGGCTTAATATTATGGCTTGGAAGTGTAATAGTGCATGTGATATATTATTTAACACGTATCTTGTGTTGTGTAATGCGTAAATCTTTCCCAATTTTTTGTCTGTGGATGTGACGTGCACGACACAACCTAATACATGTGGTGATTTTTTAAAAACCCGCGAATAGAACTGGGTTTCAGACTGTTTGAAAATAATTTATTATATGTGGATTTAATGTATTTATGTGTGTCGCATGGATAAATTTGCCTTTTCAAAACCTGTCACACCAATAACCAAGCTCTTGAACGCAGATAGAAACTGTATTTTATTGAGAGTTGTAAAATATTAAGGAGCCTGCCTACCTGAGCTGAGTTATTATGTTTGATGCCGAATATGTTTATGTTTCTCAGCTTATTTATTTTCAAAATATAGACCAAGGTATATATCAGCAGATGTTACGAGCACGATCGTATTTGAAATATATATATATATGTATATGTATTAGTGTAAAACTGGTACTTACCATAAAGCTAATATAGTTCGGTTTCTGACTCCTTAGAACATGCAGAGTTTTCCTGCACGGACTGATACATAGTTCTGTGCATATGTTGTGTGATTTATTAATTATTACGAAGTCTGGGAAAAGGTTCAAATGCAGACTTTATGCTTCTCGTTTGCATATATTGTGAAAGACTATCAAAGAAATGGAATGAGCAGTTTAAAATACGATTACGCAGTGCATGCTTATATGGAGTAGGAGCCAAATTTATTTTTTTCAAGTGAAGTAATGTAATATTTGTGGGTGGTATCCCTGCTGCGCTGCCAAGCCACGTGGCTCTCACTGTGTTACCCGCGCGCCTCGAGGCAGTGCGGCTTCACGTCGCGCATTGCTGCGACGGCGACATTCCCCGCCACTGCAGAGATACAGCACGTGTGGCCCTCGTCCGCTGTGAAGGCGACGCCCGCTCTCGTCCGCGCTGCACCGGCCAATGTCTCGACATCAATACATTCTTTCTAAAACTGAAATTACGAACTGCTGTGACTCTATCTGCGATTATTTTTGTATGGAAACTGAGGTAATAACTAATAATCCATAATGGCACGACAATATACAGGATGATTCTAAAATCATGGGACAAACATTGATGGGTGGTAGAGCTCACTAACACAAACAATTATTGTATAGGAATATATGGGCGGGAGTGACGCGTTGAGGCACACACACAAAAATAACACATGAAATGCAACACATTGTTTATATACAACGTCGCCGCTAAATGCCTTTTTACAACAATGTTTATAATAATTGCTCAAAATTGCTTCCGCCGACAGTAATGCAAGCTTGGTAGCGTCAGTGGAGTGATTGACGAACAGATTCAAATACGCCGGGTATTTCACGCACGCCACCATTGTCAGCCAATCACGCCACATGTAGAGGTCGCCAAACATGCGTGACTGTTGATGGATGCATTTCCAGCAACTGTTTTAACATTTTCTGTACGGAATCACTCGTTAAGTATGCTGCTTATGAACATTTTATTTTCCGTAAATGTGTTACGTTTTTGTGTTTGTGCCTCAACGCGTCACTTCCGCCCATATATTCCTATACAATAATAATTGTTTGTTTTAGTGAGCTCTACCACCCCTAAATATTTGTCCCATGATTTTAGAATTAACATGTTATTAATATTTATAATTTAACAATTTAAATGAAACCAATTTTTTAAATTTGAATAATAGTTAGGGTTACATGTTTCTGGGAAGGAGTGGTAAAAGATGCCTCTACATTTGACGTCAACAGATTTGGTATTTTCAAATTCACCTGGTTTTTTCCTACTCTTACCATCCGTACATAGTTTATGAGAAAGTAAGTAGGGCGGGAAGGGAAGACAACCAGTAAAAATGCATGGCCAAAATCCTTAGCTTATACATACTACACATAGTTCCTGACATTGTAAGTATGACTAGGAGGGGAGCTGGCCAGTGAAAATGTAGGCCAGGAGGAAGGGGATGTCTCCCGCGCTCCCCACCATTTGGCTGGGATATTTTAAGGCTGGAGCATCCCCAAATATCTAACTCTGATATCAGCGCTTGTCGTCTGCATATCCGTCTACCCTCCTGCTTCGTCGTCATTTTGTGCTTGGAGAGATTTTTCGATGTTTCACGGTCGCCTTCAAGGTTTACTTCGCGTAATTGCTCGCGAAAGTAGCTTATTTATTATATTATTGTTATAAATGTTATGCATTCTTGTTAATTATGTTTGCTTACAAGCTCTTAAATTTATTAGTGATTCTATTTTATATAGATTTTGTGCTAATGAGCTGTTAAATTCTAAAATAAATAACAGGTTCAGTTTCTTGTTAATTTGTTGCGCAACGAGCTCGTTAATTTTTTAATAAATAACTGCTGCAGTTTCTTGTTTATTTGTTTGGCGATAACCTCTTGAATTATTTTTTAATAAAGATTTTATAAAAAACTATTTTAAAATAAAAAAACATCTGTCCCTTGCTAAAGGCACGTGCTTGGCCTGTCAACCGACATCGGAGCAAGTCAGCTCCTATTGTCAGTTCTCGCGTGTTGCGAATTATTTTGAAAGTAAGTACTAGCACCGATGAGATAGTTAAACGTTTTGTATTTTTTTTCAACGCTCATTGATGCTTGGTAGGTCTTCGCAGTCAGCAGTCACAGGTCCTTCCAATCCCTGGAGTTGCTGATTTGTTGTCTTGTGGCCAAATCTGTACGTACGTAAGGAAACCACAGTGTCTTCACATTAATACAAGCAGTGAGTATTTACGACTACGAGACGAATATTTTGCGTGTGCTTATTAGACTTTTTTTTACATTATGTGGTAAACTTGTGTCCAGGTGAAGTGACTTCAGTGGTAGGACGTCAGAGAGTCCCCTTTGTAAGTCAAATCGTCTGTTTCACGGGAGACCCAGCAACGCAGCCTGTCGTTGTTAGGAGAGTGACTGTAGTCTTCCTTTCCTTTTTAAGGTATGTAGCTCTGCTGTGTACATGTGTAAGGATTTAAACTATACTCGTTGACTATAAAACACCTAGTAATGTGTCAAGGAAAAATTATTTGTCGCTTTATAATAACTATTATTCTAATTCATAGATAACTGTCCTAGAGTATGGTTCAGTGAAAAAAAAATCTAACTATATGATTATTATTTAAAGCTTAAAACCCAATCATGAAATAGGTTTTCATATTGCAGAAGAATTCTTAAAAAAAGGTTTTTCTACGCAGTGTATAAATATACTTGGAGACATAGTAGTTTCACAGGCTTTCTTGTCATATGTATTTAAGTATTAATAAAAAAAAATTTCCCAATCCGTTAAATTATTTGGCATTAATGCTCTGTCCACGTTATTAATATTCTTTGAGACCATATGTTGTGGATTTTGTTAAGGATATTATTAAAAACAGTAACTACATTAGTTGATAAAAAAATTTTTTTGAAAATTGTGTGTGTGTGTGTGTGTGTGTGTGTGGGAAAAATTTTTTTTTCCTCTTTTTATAAAACTATTATTATCATTCATAAATAACTAGCCAATCGTATGGTCCAGTGAAAAATAATTGCGTAAGAGTATTTTTTCTGCTTTACCGTTCAGTAATAAATTTTTTAAAAATGTGAAATTATTGCTTAGAAGCAGAATAGTTACACAGAGTTTGTTGGCATATGTATTCGGGCATTAATTATACTTTTCTCTAGCTTCACAACCAAAAATTTTTTCTGTGTAAATCTGTCATGACCAAATAATTAATCGTATAAGTTGGTGTGTTGCAGGTTTATTTGCTGAAGTCTTCAGCATGCAGGCCTACTATGTAGACATGGGAACTTCGGGTGGTTTCCAACTCCCTGCCCCCTTCTGTCTCTGGAGCTAGTACAATACCGCAGATAGTGTTATGTTGTGGTTTTTGCAGCAAATATTTTTCTGCACACAACGGATTGAGGCACAAGAGGACCTGCATCCATAATCCTCACAGGGAAGAGGAGCAATTCTGCGAAAAGTGCGAGATGCAGATTGGGCGGAAGGATGACTTGGAGCGACATTTGAGGACCTGAAATGGCACAGTGCAGCAGAAAGCAGCTGGCAAATGCAAGTTTTGTAATGTCTCGGATGCCAACACATAAGATTCCCGAAGGCACGAAAAGAGGTGCAAGTTCAACCCGTATAAGAAGACTTTTGCCTACGACGAATATGGGAAAGAATATTCCAGGGCAGACAAGCTGAAAGGGCATGCCAAGAAGTGCATAGGCTCGGCCCCCGCCATATAAGAAGGCCAGAAATAGCCAGTACCAGAACCAACACCAGCACCTCGACAGAAGATCGTTGTGGGGGCCGGGCAGCCATTTGTGCTCGCCAAGACTGCATTTAGGGGCAGCTTGAAGAAATATGTGGCAGAAAATACAAGTGACCAGGCCAAGGACGTATGCACATATGTGGAAGAAATGAAACAGAGTATCATTGGCCAGCTGCAGTAGAAGAAATTGAAAATGGACTAATAAAATTCAATTTTATCAAGGAATGTGAATATGTCATACCTGAGCCCCATGAAAATTAAGTAGGCCTTCGTGCCTGCAAGACCAAGAATTTGCCTATTTACGATGGATATGATGGCAAGAGGCTTTGGCGGCCAGCTTAATCAAAATATGCCAAGAAGAGGAGGAGTACATGACATAGAGATCTGGATGGACACTCACAGCAGTAAAGATAATGCAGCTCAGAATTAATAAATTGGCCCCCTGCGCGCATCCAGCTACACCGATTTGCCAGTTACCAGTAAAAACAGGCAAGCCATGATAAACGCGAAAAAAGAGGCTCACGACTGCTTCAAGTGGGCCATACTTGCCAGATACATTGAAGGCTAGAATCCTGAAAGAGTCAATTCTAGATATAGAGAACTGGAAAACATGTTCAACTTCGTTGGCATCAAGTTCCCCACACTTCTGCACTAGATAACCAAATTCGAGAAATAAATCCTGGAGTGAGCATAACTGTATTCATAATTAATGACGAAATGAAGGTGGCACCAAGGCGAATCTGTGATGAAGAGAAGACCATACATTCCGACCTCCTCCTCACCACCCAAGACAATGCACACTTCACATACAGAAAGAACTTTTCTCCCCTGGTGAGAACTCAAATGACTACTCACACAGAAAAAATGCACATATGTCACAGGTGTTTCATGTATTGCTATGACCTGTTCCGAGCAACAGAAAAGACGGGATAAGAGATGCTGGTGGAGGACAAAAAGTTTTTCAGTCCTCATACACGTGAATGTATTGAAAGGCCAAGCCATACAGGAAGGGAAGAAGGCCAACCCTCAAATTTAATAACCATAATAATGCAGACAAGATACCAATCGTCATGTACGCCGATTTCGAGGCAACGCTTATGCCTGTTGAAACCTACCAGTCCGACCCCCAGACATCCAACACGCACTCTTATCAGATGCAAGAGGCATATAGCTTTTGCTATTATGTTCAAGAAGACCACGATATCATCCCTGCCACCATAACCACAAGTCTGTCAATAGGGCCGAAAATTTACACTGCGGAAGATAATGCCAAAAAATGTACCGAGAAAATCGTGGAAGTTGGAAATAAAGTGAAGGAAATATATGAAACAAGTGAACCCATGAAGCCGCTCAGCAACTTGGAACTATTGAATAATGCTATGACAGTTACCTGCTTCTACCGGGAAGAAAAATTCACAACTGACAACTGGAAGGCCATGGACCACGACCACTTCACTGGGAACTACATTGGGGCCTCCTGCAATAACTGCAACAAACTCTACCACCATCCTAAAGATTACCTGTCTTATCCCACAAACTTGATGTATGACGAGAACTTTATTTTAAAACTCCTGAACTGCGACAAAGAAAATATATTCATTATCCCGCAACAGAGGAGAAATAATTCACGTTCGCGAAATCGCTGGGGGTGAGATTAACACTCCAATTCATCGACACCTTACACTTCATGTCTAGCAGTCTTGCCGCCCTCACCGAAAACCTGCCAAGAGACCAGCCGAAAAATACAGCAAAGTTCTTCAGCCCAGGCGAGTTGGATTTAGTAGGGAGAAAGGAAGTGTTCCCCTATGATTACGCAGACAGCCTGCAGAAACTTGAAGAGACGCGGCTGCCCCAGTGATAAATGTTATAACAGATTGACGGACACGGCCAAAAGTGAAGAAGATTATGCTTATGCACTTAAAGTCTGGAAAAAATGTGACAGTAAGACAATATAATATTTTTATAACCTTTATTTGAAGATATATGTTTGGTTTTTGCCAGATGTATTTCAATACTTTAGGAAACTGTGCCTGGAAATCTATAGCCTGGGCCGTGTCCGTTACGTGAGAGCACCGGGCTTCTCGTTCGATGCAATGTTGAAGCACGCCAAGGTCGAGCTGGAACTGCTTACAGATTACGACAAATATTTATTCAATGAAGGAGGCAAAAGAGGTGGAGTGGTCCAACGTGTGAGGCGTCATGCAAAAGCAAATAACAAGTACATTCAGTCCACGCATGATGCCAGCAAGGGGCTCGTGTACCTCCAGTACATAGACGCGAACAAGTTGTACGGTTGGGCAATGTCTCTGCCCCTCCCCGTGCGTGACTTCCGGTGAGTGAGCACCGAGATTTATCTCACGGTGGTGCCAGATGATGGTGTGCTTGGATATGTGCTGGAGGTAGACGTAGATTATCCTGCGGAACACCACGACTGGCGCAAAAACCTGCCATTCTTGCCCATCGAGTGTCCTGTAGGTGGCAAGAACAAAAAATTATTGACGATGTAGCAAGTAATAAATGTACATTATATCAACTTGAAACAAGCAATTGAACATGAGCTCAAAATAACCAAAATCCATCGTGTGCTGCAATTCGATCAAGAGGCATGGTTCAAGCCCTACACAGATCTCAACACGGAAAAAGGCAGGCAGTCAGCAGTGATTATGAAAAAGTTTTTTTAAGCTGATGAACAACGCCACATTTGGAAAATTTATGGATAATAAGAGGAATAGGCAAGTAATGTAATAAGTGTGTAATGAAAGAAGACTGAATAAATTGAAATCCAAGCAAACCTTCAAGTGCAGGACGATTTACGACGAAAACCTATCCCTGATGAAAATGGAAAAAGAAATGATATTGTTTGATAAACCTATTTACGCAGAATATTCAGTGCTCGCCTTGGTCAAAACATTAATCTATAGCTTACATCACAAAATGAGAAATAAGTAAAAATAAAACATTAATCTACTCTGTACAGATACTGACTCAATAATTCATAAAATTGAAACACAGGATTATTATGCAGACCTGGCCGCAGACCCCACGCTCATGGAAGAGATCAATGTCAGCTCCTATCCACCCAATCATCCCTGCTACTCCTCCACCAACAGGAAAGTGGTGGGGAAATTGAAAGACGAGTGCGGTGGCGAACTGATGAGCAAGTTTCTGGGGCTGTGTGTCAAAATGTATGTGAGTTATGTATGTGGTGGCAAAGTAACCAAGAAGGAAAACGTAATCCAGAATACCAGTCTGAAAAATATAATTTCATTTAAAGATTACTAAAGAGTGTTGAAGCAGCAGGAATTCGCACGCGTAACCATGAATAAAATAAGATCATACCACCACGAAGTTTACACCTGGTGTGTGAACAAAGTCGCGCTCACATGGCAGAACAAGAAACGGATATTGGACGGTGGAATACTGACAAAGACATACGGATTTGAGTAATGAAAAAAAAATCATATAATATTATATTGTAATATTGGGTAGAAATTAAGAATAAATGAAGGGATAAAGAGAAGAAGAAAAGAAAATAAGAGAAGTGTATTAGTATGTCTATCCAATATAAGCATATGATGTTGTATGCATGTAAATTTTTGATTTTTGTAGCTACAACTGACAGCATGCTAGAGCACATGCAATATGAATTTTATATATTGTCAGGTATGTCACATTNATTTTTGTAGCTACAACTGACAGCATGCTAGAGCACATGCAATATGAATTTTATATATTGTCAGGTATGTCACATTTAGTCTGATGGAGGTTCAGTTAGCCATTGCAGCCTTACAATGGGCTACATTTACATTTTTTGCTGGCACTTGGTTTTCATTCATTTATGTGTTAGAAATCTATTTACAAAATATCACGATTTAAAAGTTAGTTTTGAAAAAGTTATGATTGAATGAAAGTTTTACGTTTGAAACGCCCGCCAAAACGCGTCTATCGCGTCTGCTCACTCCGTGACGTCACGAGTTACATACAACCTCGGCCGCCGCGTTTTTTTACTTCAGCGGTGATGCGTATTTGGTTAAATATAAATTGTTTGAAGAAATTAAAAGGGAAAATAAACAGTCAAATTTACCAAAATCATCGAAATGGTTTATTGTACCGTAGTGTACTAGTACATATCGTAAAACAACTGATAAAATATTTGTTAGTTACAAAAAACTAAACAAACAGGATGACTTGTATTAGAAGGTTGGGCGAGACATTGAAGATGTTTCGCCAAAATAAATTATTTCTGTTTGCGAAGACCATTTTGACGTACGTAATTGTATTTAAGGCGTTTATGTTTCCCATATGTAGGCAGTTTTAAAGCTGAACTTCTTAATATATACTATTTACACCTGGCCTAACCTTCATTACGGTACTATGGCATTGTTTAATACTCACCTCAACGCGTTTAACCATTCGTATGTGATGTAGACTTGAGCGAAAAAAATAAATGTTAACGCATTTCATAATAGTTAAGGCATATAAATATGTTTACAAAACATTTTGCCACAGAATGTAAATTCTACATTTTGTAAGCTTACATACAAAATTAGGAATATGTATTATTTATTATTTAATGTTACTTCTAACATTCGTTTCAAGAGCACTGCTATCATATTAAGGCTATATTCGCATTGTATGCCTAAATAATAACATGTCACGATGTTAAGGCATGAAAATTAAACATTAAATTATATGGTGGGGCTCAAGAGTCCCTCTTCCAAAAGTTGGATTTATATTATGCAGTATTTTTCAAACATAGCAATTTCTATTAAATTTCAGCTTTCTGATTTTTCTTTAGTTAGCTTTCATAAGCCTAACAATTTAATTTAAATTGCATCGTAATTTTTACTTGAAAAAAATTAAAATGCATGTTATTAGAAATGTTTATCAAGTATGATCTTATTTTCATATTTGCCCTTCTCCTTTTTTCTAAGTTACTGAGATGGACGTCACAAAAAATTACNTCAAGTATGATCTTATTTTCATATTTGCCCTTCTCCTTTTTTCTAAGTTACTGAGATGGACGTCACAAAAAATTACGAGGTCCACAAAATTGACACTAATTAGCCTACGCGTTTTACGCAAGTAAGCTGTGCTCCTTTTATAACCCTTTCCCCTAAATAAACAGAAAGAAAGCAGCTCTTGAGAATAAAACAAATTCTTAAGTTTTATTACGGATTTTCTTCGCAGTATTTAATCTAATCCCAGGTATTAAGTGTTTATCAAACAACCATATCTATATTTTCAGCTTATGTGTACACTTCTTACAGTTTAAAAATAAAGTGCAGACGCAGCTATCGTGACGTCTGAATAATAAAAGTTATGTTACGTACACAAAACATGAGAAAAAATAAGATAAGCAATTAATTTTTTTAATAATTTTTTAGGTTCTAAACACTGTATTTGAGGCCTCAATATAGTGATTATAAACGAAGAGGAACGCGGAAATACAGGATTTCCAACCGGCAGCGCGGCATTCTGCCCGCCACCAGCCCGCAGCTGCTCGAGAAGTCGTACGGTGTCGGGTAGAGATGTCACCATACCGCTCGTTAACTGACATTTATAAGGTGAAAAAAGTTTTTTATGAATACTGAAACGGGGTTTAGAATACGGAAATATTTGTAACCTTCTTTCTCAACACAACATTACGTCTCATTGCTAAATAATACAGATAATTTATCACACATCAAGCATGGCACGCGACAACACAGTACTCTCACTGCAGTCGCCGTCATTACAATTGTTTTATTCTTGTGAATGTAATACCTATTCCATATTTTAATTTCCTACTTTGAATCTTAGCAATCACAAACATTAACACAGATGATTATAATAATAATACGTAAGTCAACCAAACGTACAAACTAATAAGTTTTAACATGTGATGTAGGACTAGAGTAGCTTTGAAGATCACGTTCTTACCTTTGTAATTTTACACCTCTTATTTCAAGTTACACAAAACAATGGGAATTTAAGTACTCAAGTAGCATATCGGTATCTACTCGTGGCAGATTGTTCGACTGCGCTTTCACAAAGTTGCTTTCCATTTTAGTGCTGCGTGTTTGCAACATGCCAGAGCCGGCCGCCGGCATAAGACTAGTGACGTCAAACCAATGAGAGAGTGTTCCGCATTCACGTGACAGCGGCCACGAAAGTTACTGTTTTAATACTCAAATAACTTTTTCAAACCCGATTTTTATGCAAAGAACGGCAAATTTTTATTTTCATACGCATATACAAATTTGTTCGTATCATTTTCAACAATAGTGTTGAAATTTGCATGTTGTTCATTGATGATGAATATAGTGCTGAATGAAGCAATGATCTAGTTTGGGCAGGGAGAAGGGACTAGCATGTTAAAAATAACGTGTCTTTCCCTGGTTGGAGAGGGGATGAAGACGGGATGAAAAGGGCAGATCCTCACCTAGGAGACGTCAAATCGCAAGCAATTTCACCTCTCCCACATCCACCAGCCATAAATATCTCATTTGGTTTTTTTCCCTGGTGGCATGGGTGGAAGTGTTAAATCAGAAGCTAATTCTCTCCTCACCATCTACCCTCAGATAAAAATAATTATTCACTTTATGTGAAAATGATTACTGTTTTTACAGCATGCACGCATGGGTCCTGATACACTGCTACAGATGTCATCATGAGAGAGATTGTGCCCCCACCAGCAATTTTGACTTTAGATTGTTGCAAATAGTATTTCACTTCGGAAATTTCGCTTGTGCACTCCTGCATAGGGATTTGGGGCTGCGACTTCTGTTTGGGCCTCCGACCCGGGTTTAAAGCCAATTCCTGGGGGGTCCAACCCTTGTCCTTTACTGGTGTTGTGGGGGTGAAATATTCTTAAGTGTTACATCTTGGCCCATTGTAACCACTAGAGGTGGTATTGTTCTTATCCACCCTCTCTATCTACGTCTTTTCTTTTCTTCTTCATTGTATACAATTCTTTCCTTCACTTACTTGAGGCTGTTTTCTTTGTTCTTGTTGTATCTTCCTTCCAAGGTGATTTTTTTTCTTAGGTTAGTATAAATTTCGGCTTTGTAACCCACCTACACAGCTCATTCTTGCAACACCATGGAGATTTAAAATATGTTTTTTATATCTCTGTAGTACTGTAAGAGTGTACTTTATTGCTCCGTACCCGGCTGGATACGCGCGCATAGTTGCTTTAGCAGCCACGCGAGTGGTAAAGTGGGAGGGCGATGCCGCAAAATTATATCACTTCCAGACCGAAGGATAGATAAGGAGTTCCAAACTGAAGGGTAGATAAGCAGATTCAAACTTAAGGGTGGATGACTGGCGCAAGAAAAAGAAATATCTTTATAGGAAAAAGGAATGTAAATAAAAACTGAATTATAAAAATTTTATTTAAAAAAAATTTTAATTCTAAGGTATATTTAAAAGAAAGAAAACACTTAAAAATTCCTATAAAGAAAAAGTATACCTAAAAATATACTTATAAAGAAAAAGTACACTTAAAAAATAATTATGACTATGAAAAAATTCTTATTGCATGTCTACGACTATATGCAAAAAATCTTATTTTTGGTCTATATAAGCCTGGGATAGGGAAAAAAGAAAGGATGTTTATAAAAAACAATTATTGTGTATTATAATTATTACAACAAAATATTTGTCTGTCCCTGCACACACACACGCGCTATTACTTCTTTTAAACCCTTGCCCTAGCACATGTCGCGATAGCTGTGTGGTCTAAGGCGTCTGCATGACGACCCATGGTTCGGCAGTTCGATCCCGCCCTATTCCCGACGATATATTGAGTTCCGAAATAAAAAATCAGCGCCCCTAATAACCAACTCTAGCACGCAAACCATATGGTGGTCGGAAACAGGATGGGAGCTGTGATGTTATCTAAGATGGCTGATCCAAGATGGCGGCCACTCAGCCCCAGCCTTGCCCCCGTAACATTCTATTTTCATATACTAAAACGATATCATTACAGATGGAACGAGAAACGTGTTAAACAGTACCGATGAGGGTGAGGTGAAGTGAGTATGGAGCTGCACCAGAATGCGTAAGTGTGGCAGAGAAGTTACCCCCGAAAAAAATCCAGCCGAATTATTTAGCATGATAATCTCGTCAGAAATCAAACCCGGTTCGCTGAGGAGGAATACAAATAGTCTTACCACTGCACCACCGTAGCTCTGATGAGTCATAGACATTGATTTTGTTGCTAAAGGAGTGGATGGTGTGGCGTGAAGGGTATGTGACATGGCTGGTACGTGACTGCTTGATTGACAACTCGTATCATGTGGCATCATGGCGAATATTCGAGAAAGTATGGTGTTTTCTTCCGGCTTGAGAAACGTCTCTACGGCATGTGTAAGGCGTGCTTTCCTCTGGCGTGTTTCTGCACGAGCAAAGTAATGTCATGTGCCCTTAGTTACTCCGAAGTGACGCGTNGGCGTGCTTTCCTCTGGCGTGTTTCTGCACGAGCAAAGTAATGTCATGTGCCCTTAGTTACTCCGAAGTGACGCGTGGGTAGCTGTTGCCACAGTTCGTATTTTCACACTGCGAACAGCGATGCTAGGTTGGCCTCTTTGATCTCCATGCACATGGGCGAGGAGTATAGTCGCAAGACGGATCTTCCCGAACATACTTGACAGACACCAAGCAAGGGTTGTCCACAGCCCGCTGTTTGACGAACACCCTTACTGTGACATCAGACACGATGCCATGCTNGACACCAAGCAAGGGTTGTCCACAGCCCGCTGTTTGACGAACACCCTTACTGTGACATCAGACACGATGCCATGCTTGCTGAACACAAGGCAAGGGAAAGGGCGCTTAAGAGTGTGACATTCTGAGGAGTGTTAGCAGAAGGTTCAAATACAGTTAGTTTTACCGCAGGAGAGAGTTATCTTAGAGCTCGGAAATAGTAAAAAAATCTATGCTTTCATAAATATTCCAAACATTACATTTTAAAATAATGCGACACAGGTTCAACAACATTTTTAATAATGTAATAGGTATTCGGATGTGTTTCTTAGTTGCAGATGAATTATTCTTATACTATTTCTCTTACTTTTGTTAGATATTTAGTATTCAACTGTAGAAAAAAATGGTTTTCTAACCTAAATTTACCTCAAATATATTTCTGAAATAAAGTAGTACAGTGGCAACAATTAATGTTATACTGTAATATTATGTTTGTTAGTCTTCTTAGTTTCAGGTTAATTCCTTTGATATTACTGCCTCGATATCTGTCAGTATCTTTTGTTCAAATGAGTTTCTTCTCTTTTGCGAGTTTATGCGTTTCCACCGCAGCAGGTCACAATCGCTTGCTCTTTCGTGAAGTACTAAAATTGCCAACTCAATGGAAAAAATTTCTACGTTTAATTTTAACAGTTGTATACTTTCATGACATTACAATAAATTGCAACAATTTAAAATCTCCGTAATTTTTATGAACTTACAAAAAAATCTAATTCCAGCCCATATTCTATTATTATTTCGTCCTCCTTTCCAGCAGAAAATTATATATATATATATATATATATACGTTACGTTGAATACGTGAACAGGAATAATCTTAAAATAAAAAGGAAAAAAATATCATGAAAAACATAAGCAACATACCTTAGTCGCGGTTTTGATTGGTTGGCATGATCGAGTAGTAGAGATCCAAGTTTCGCGTACAACGCAAAATATTGCAAATGACAAGCTTTCTTTCCTTTACGTGAACGTACGAATTACGTTACTGGAAACGATTGTGCTACGTCTCATTCGGAAATCACAATTCAAGCTGTAGCAGTCTTACGTGTACGTGTTACTGGCAATGTGACACCTGAATCGTTAAGACCACGTAATCACTGCTTTTTAAATGGCTTGTAGAACTATGAAGGCTTTAGGCCTAAGTGGAGACCTAGGAATTTCGTGTGTTCTAGGAGTGCTAAGATCGATTTTGAAGATTAGTGTTTTCTTGTTTCTTTCTAAAAATGTTCTACTCGTTTCCTGGCCCATTCTGCAGGAATGAGGACCAGTAATAAGCTTGTAGAAAGAAACGGGTGTATCACGTACGATCTAGTACACAGGACGAAATGCTCATCACGTACGCATCAGCCAATGGACAAGTGACAGTACTTGGGATGTTCACACAACTCTCATGTTTAGCCTAGCCTTCAAATAAACACATTAATTTTTATAGTATACAGAAGTTAATGCAATCTTATTCGTATGCATTACCCAGGCGCTAAAGAGATTGGCCTTGCCGCAAAATGCATAACTCACATAAGGGATGGATTGGATTCAAACTCGGCACATGCGCTACGCATCTTCATTAAGATGACTTTCATTATATCCCAGAGAGGCCTACTGCAATTTTTAATACGTAGCTACGATTATACTTTAGCAGTATTCTTACACTTATAAATGAACAAATATCTTAATTATATGTGACAAATAATTTTAATTCTAGTTTCCTTACAAGTAGTTTCCTTTTTCGTCAATTATTTTTGTTTAAGTAGAAGGAAATAGCCGATTCGTGGCTAGAATTCAGGAAGGGGCATGAGCTCCAATCGACCACCATCTTGTTTCCAGCAGCCATAAGGTTTCCAGTAGCCTTTTTGTCAACCACATTGTCCATCTTCTTGTCTGCCATCTTGTTTCCAGCTGCTATTTTGTCTGCTGTCTTATCCACAATTACATCAATTTTAAAGTTTCCCTATAACCCATCTTCGTTTGACTTAGTCGCCTTCGCTCCAACTCACCATCTGGGATTAAATTTGACATACTATATCATTCCATCCCTACTTGCTCTCTCACTCCACCTTACTCTTATTCACTTTAACCCTCCATCTGGATATCAAGCTATTTTGTTCTACCCAAATGTCCACCGTCTTGACATCATGCTCTATCATTCTACCCTGATGTCTAACGCGTGACGTAATTAGGTATTAGAAGTGGCGCTGTCACCATCCCCTCTCTCCGCCAGCTTAAACCAGTGCAGAAGGACACGTGCCAGTCGTAATCACCGCAGAGAAAGGTCAAGCAGAGGTAGAATCGTGCTTCCAAGCCTTACACGTGTCCTGCTGCGTAGGACTCCCACCCACCACCCACCTCCCCCCTACACCTCTAGTAAGCCAAGTAAAATTTGCAAGCGCCGAGATATCACGAGATAGGAGACGCAGTTCGCTTGAAGTCAGAAAACACGCACCACGGAAGAATAAGCTGAGATGGTAAATTCAAGGGGAAAGATCACCGCTTTCCTCCCCCCAACATTCAGGGAACCATGGCACATTTTTGAAGTGTGTGGTTCTGCTTCCTCGTCAGTACCGCATACAGAGAGGTCAGCAGCGCCAAGTGCGGCAGGGGGAGATCGGACCCCCGGCCACAACAGTACATCAGTACATGAGTTCGTCAATAGAACAGTTAGTGAACAGGACAGTTCATTATCACCGCGGCGAGAGAAGAGTTGCGTCGTGAAATCGCGAAGAAGACGTCAGAACGAACCCAGAACAGCAGTCCAGGGGAGACGACACCAAACGCGGGCCTTTTCCAAGACCCTCACATCGTAGGATCTCATCCACAGCCGACAACATACCACACCAGCAAAGTTAAGTATCAAGTCACTGTCCAGAGAAGCCCCCCTCTTCCACGATGTCGCCCACAGTTAATCCGAGTTAGCCAAAATAGAATACCACACCTCGGAAGTAATTCTGTATGTTTTTTTAACTCGAGACAAGTGAAACACCAAAAGACTACCTTATTGATACACCCTCAACCTTCAAGGCACCTTATAGTCTGTGCCTGGAGGAATTAACTCCGACCCTATGAACCACTCTGTGTGCCACAGGTGGGGAATAGCGTCATGTCTACCATCTTTACATATGCTCTATCATTCAATACAATTTTTTTCATGTTCTCGCTTTCTACTTTAGTCGCTTGCTAACTACTGATTCTGTCGAGTGTACTCCACTCTTTTCGAACCGCCATCTTATATTTCAATTTTCTCATGCCCTATAATCCCACTCTGAATTTCTACCATCTTGGATTAAATTATTTCTTGTTATATCATCAAATCCGTATTTTTCCATGCTCTTACATTCCACCTTTGTCGCCTTCATTCCACACTACCAATTTTGTTGGACATAAAATTTTTTCATGATGTCAAAGACTTATATTTTTTTTCCTTTAGGGTATGTGGGGCTTAGGATATCTTTCCTCATGTGTCGGATTTAAACAATGCAAATAATATTTACAAAATTTTTCATCAGTATTAATGAAACTTAAGCTTACTTCACCTAACCTAACTTCACATTACTTCACCCAACTCATATTAATTTAACATAAGTTTACCTGATACAACCTAACATAACCTAACATGAAATAACACATGCTGTCGTCACTTAATATAACCTAACTTTAACTAGCTTCCTAACTTAAACTTACTTCACTTAACCTTTTCTTACCTAACTTTAATTCATCTAACTTCATCAAACTTAATCAGACTGCACTTAAGTTAACCTATCCTGATTGAACCAAACTTTACATAACCTGACATAACCTAACTTAACATAACCTAACTCAATACAACTTAACATAACCTAACATAACATTTCCTGTCAAAATCTTACATAATCTTACCTAACCGCAATATAAGAATCCATCTAAACACATGATGATTAATAGACACCTCAAACAACCATCCTCTATCGTCTGCTGACGACTGCATTTCGTTATTAGGCCATGATCTACGATTTCATTATTCCATAGCCAAAAGACTTGGTCGCTATAGGTCTCCATTTTTGTAGAACTTAACTACTTGTAAATTTCTTATATTATTTTTAATGGACAAAGTTCTTTCATGTCATACGTGTATTAAAATAACTTTTTCGATTAATGTATGCTTCTTCACTTTGTGTATAGTACAGAACCACTTATATTGTAATAGCAACACATTTAAACAATTAAAAAATATATATTCACAGATTCATATAGGCATAATATAATATAGAAGATTGAACAAGGCGCAGAAAATTTCATACCTTATCAAGCCACATATAACGTATAACATTCTAGAACAATCGTATCCATCTCACTTAATTCCAAAGGGAAAAAACATAAACTAAGCAAACTTAAACCTACATGCCTCACGACATACCGACCAGACATACCACCTGATGTAACCTAAGAAATTCGCGGAACTTATAACCAACCATGCCATTCGCTATAAACAAAGAAAAAAATCGGCCATACAAATACACCAACAACACAAGCAATTATCCATTCAAGGCAGACACATGTCACACAACATTTCTACCATCTGACAAACCAACGTAACATAACCTACAAATGCCCAGAACAATAACACCTGAACAAACCTAATATAGTTCAGATAAAAAATCATCCACCTCTTTCCACATCCCTCCTATCATTATTTCAGCCACTTATGACTATTTGAAATGAATGTTCATTAGAAGAGCACTTAATTTCAACTGCTGCCAATCGTCACCTCGTGTAACATTCACTTCACACAGACAATGGAATAAAGGAAGCAAACAAAATTATAAATAAAATCGTACAGAGACCAAGAGATTGTCAGACACCATAACATCTACCAATGAATCACACAAAAAGTAAATCCCAATCGACAATTATTCTTCCCACCTGTGAACCTTTTTACTGATAGAGGACCACCAAATACAACAAATAGAAATAACATCTTCTATAACACAAGAAAAATTCACCCATATTAATAATCCATACTGCTAAACAACCCATACATATCATATAAAATAACTCAAGTTTACCATGCAACTACACAATCTTGATAACCACATTCCACAATTATTCCTACCATCCATCAAACAACTGATACAAGGCCACCTAACATCCCATTTTTCATATATCAAGAAAAACTAAGTCATTATTGATCATCCATACCAAAAAACACTGTCTTAACAATCTTCCGTAACTCAAGTGTACCAATCAACCATATATTATAGTCCAACCCACCACAAAATCCTTCCTACCATAAATCAAACAACTTATAGTAGGCCACTCAACATCCCTTCTGCTAAAAGAAAAAAAAACTTAGTACAAATCATCCATAACACACACCACACTGTCTATGCCGTCTGCCAGAAATGAGGTGTACCAAGCAAGCATACATTCTAGACAAGCCCAAGACACAATCACTCCTACCATTTATCAAACCACTAATAATTACTTAATAATCATACCACCCAAATCACACACTATATAATCTACCATGACTCAAGTAAACCAAGCGACCATACAAGTCAGAGCAACCTGTAACCTACCACGCATTACATCTGCTCTGCCAATCGATTCTAACCATAATAGACTGCACACCGTATCACCCAATAATTCAAAAAAATACCACAACCATACAAAGCCATTTCAAACAGTGACACAATCAAAAACTTCCAATATCGACTAGCACTAAACAAACACGATGACCACCCATACCAAACACATTTACTCATGCATACTATAGCATTACATGACACAACAATGAACACATATTTTACATTCTGTTTAAAAAAATTCCGAAAATCATTTGTCAGATATACTGGATACCATTCACACAACATTAAAACAATTCCTTCAATCATAACCCAAGTGTACCAAACCATTTTACAGTGCAGACCAACCTATAACCAAAACATTCCTACCATCTGTTCAACTATAATTTTGAACGACACCAGGCTAACAAACCTTTGGAATCGCACTTTTCTCAAGAAAATACGAAGTCATAGCAATCTACAATAACAAACACCACACCTATCATACCATCCATCATAGCTCGAGCAAATATTCGTTTGAAACTAGCCATTATCTCAACACCCATTCTGTTTGTGATACAGACCGACACCTTGTTTACTCAACATCAATACCACCCACTGTAAATCAAGCATAAACAAAATAAAATATACCCTTTACACATGCGATCTCTTCTGTAACACCAGACGCAATATACTCACAAGTTAGTATAAATAATTCATACGTCTTTGATTCAGCACGCATACACCTTATAAAAACATAAGATACTGCTCATACAACTAGCTCTAATACCAGCAACAGAAAAAATATGTTTAGTGGGATACTACCAAACAATCACATGATACACGCAATCTAAAATAAACCTCCCAAACATTCCAAACGAAAATACCCATAGACCATTATATTTGGCGTGAGGTGAGGTGGTGGCATAAGTAGAGGGGGGATGCGAAGAAGAGAATATTTATCAACAAACCAGTTGAGTATGCAAGTCATCTACCCTAATAACCATATAAATACCATAACTTCAGTATACCAAACAAAGTTACCAATAAACCTAGCGACCGGCAGTAATGGTAAAACCACAGCCCAGCATATTCCAGTCATACCATAAACATACATATAGTATTATTCAAGTTATGTTGACAGATGGTAGAAACGATTGTGTGGTTGATCGTTTAATGTTATGGTTTCTGACTTCTTTTTTTATGTATTTTATTTTAATTATAACGAACATTCCTTTGTCAGTGTGAAGTTTATGTTATCGGAAGTGACGATTGGCTGCAGTCTGAATAAAATGCAGTTATAATGTCCAGACATTTAAAATTGTCCTAAGTGGCTGAAATAATGATTGGAGGCATGTGAGAAGTAGTTGAATGATTTCTTTGTCTAAAGTGTATTATATAAGTTCTGGTTTAATTTTTTGGGCGTTTGTAGGTTAGGTAATGTTATTTTGACAGATGGTGAGAATATTGTGGTATATGGGTCGACTTGAAATGTATTAATGCTTTGGTATGTGTTTTGGAGTGTTAGTATGGACGAGTTTGTATTCTTGGGCAATACAGAATAATACGTTTTGATTGAATGTCTGAGATATTCTTAGGTTGTAGTGTTTTGTATGTCTAGTCGGTTGGTCGTGAGGCATGTAACATAAGTTTGTTCAGTGTAGGTGTCATTTATTTGGATTTTTGTAAGTTAGCTATAATTTTTCTAGATTGTGGAAAGGTAGTGAGGTGATGTTAGGTTTTATTTTCTCTTAACCTTGTTTGGTCATCTTCCTAACAATATTCTGAAATTACTATGCGAATCAATTTTGAATAATTGCATGTGTGTTTAGGTACAATATAATTATTTACGTACGATGCACAAGGTGATAAGACATAAATGGTGAAAAAAATATGTTTAATATATAAGGGAAAATACCGTTTACCATGTAAAAAATATAAGCATTAAACAAGTTAAGTTCTACAAAATGGTGACCAAGGAATTTTAAATAGTAAATGGTATCATAAAATCAAACACAATCGTAAAAAGATGTAATAGTATGAGTGTGCAATAATAAAGCGAGTAATCAGTAGAGGTTTAAATGAGGTTTTATATGATGGTTAGGTTTACTTATGTTATGACAGGTAAGGTTAAGTTAGATTGTATTAGGATAGGTTGAGGTAAGTGCAGATAAAATAAGTAAGGTTAATTATGTTTTTTGTATGTTAATTTAAGTTTAGTGAAGTTAGTTTAAGTTAAGAGAAATTAGGTTAAGTTAATTTAGGTTAAGTGATTGTGGGGTATGATAGGTTATATTGTTCACTTATGTTAGGTTTGGTGAGGTGAAGTTAAGTAAGGTAAAGTTAAGAGAAATTGGGTTCAGTTATTTTAGGTGAAGTAAGTTTAAGTGAAGTTAGGTTGATTCTGAGGAAAATATTCTTAGTCCTAGATGCAGTTGTTAAGTTATTCACAATGTGTAACATATTCTAGGATCTACACAAATAGAAAAAAATTTGCAAGTCCTACATAACATAAAAAATTTTCTAAATCCAACTAAGATTGTGTGGTGATGGAAAAGCGACGTAGGTGGAATGCAAGAGCACGAAAAAATATGGATTGAATGATAGAGCATGAAAAAATGGAATCTTAGATGGTAAATATAAAAGTGGAATATAGAGCATGATTGAAATGACATGCCATGATTGTGGTAAGAAAAGTGTGTTGCACAAGCGATAGAATGAGTTATAAGCAGGCGACTTAAGATGAATACAAGAGCATAAAAATGGTGGTTGAATAATAGAGCATGATGTCAAGATGGTAACATTAGGGTGGAATGATAGAGTATGATATTAAGTTGGGTGTGGAGATTAGACGACTTAATTGGAATGAGAGCGTAATAAAATAGGGATGGAATGATAACCAAGATCGCTGAGAGGAGCGAAGGAAACTTAGGTTGAATGAAGGTGAGTAATTGGCAAACAAGATGGCGGACAAAACTCTGGACAATATGGCAGGCAAGACAGCTGCCAGAAAAAAGATGGAAGAGACTATGGTGTACAAAATTGCAGAGAAGGTGTTGGACCAGATGGTTGACAATATGAAGGTTTGAAACAGCATGGCGGTTTATTGCCGCCCGATCTCCATACTGAATTCTGGGCCCAAATTGGCAAATTTCTACTAATTCAGTAAAAGGATATTATGATGTATAGAATTATTTAATATCATTGTCAACCACTTGACGCAATATTATTCCTTTTTTGTTGAACAAAAGACCGTATTTATTTTAATACAAACTCGCTTGTCTCCATGGCAACCTCCGAAGGAAGTGATTTAATGATAGCACTTTGAACGTTTTGTGTCCGCTACCAACTTGTTATTTAAGGCAGGAGTTCTTCGAACAAATTACAAAATTTAATGCTGTTATAATGATAATCCTTTAAATATCAACCAAAAATATTGTTTAGAAAACATCGCTAACAAAAAAAAACACTGTAAAAATTTATTTATTTATTTTAAATCAAATTTCCTGTAGTTTTTACATAATATTTTGTATAGTAAGAAAAATTAGTTTTAAAAATTATTTTATAATACAGTTCCATTATTATACAAACAGTTTGTAATACTTACAAAAGAAGAACATTTTGGAACACATTTCCTGCACACTTCTGATTTCACATGTCACACAAAAATTGCTATATACGGGGCTGTATAAACATTTTATTAATATTTATTAGTAGCTTGTATTTACCGCAAAAATTTAAAATTTTGTACAAAAAAAATACTTTGTAGCTTTTATTACACTAGGATGTTCCATTATTGATGCACATTAAATAGTAAATACATTAACATTATATATAGAGAAATTACATTAAATCACTTGAAGAAAATTTACTATTGGATTCATATGCACATTAAAATTAATTTTGAAATTTCATTAAAAAATATTTCATACAACCGTGATGACACTTCATTAATACCATGCCTGCAAGAAAATAAGGACTGTTATGAACGGTTTCCTTCTAGGGCAGCAATGAATGATTAAATAAAATGGAATTAAATTCACACCGGGTTGTGATGTCTATTTGTCTGAAAATTGAATTCTCGTTTTTTTTTTTTTTGTAATTTCCAAAAACTATTGAATTCGACAATAATCATTCTGGTGGTATACAGATAATTACATACAATAATATGAAAGCAAATACTTTGGTTGTAACGCATATCAGTTGTTAACCAAAAAAATTATATAATTTTTATCCTTTCTCAATAATTAAAAAAAACGTAGTGAATGTTATAAAACTGTCTTTTTCATATATCTGCAACTATACAACTGAATTTAGTCAGCAGATCTCACTGTACCTACAACAAAATGAAGCGATATCTTTTAAGAGAACAAATAGAACAATGAAATTGTCATACAACTACAGTAACATCAACACTAACACAGAAATATGTTTGTGGCTATTTTAAAATACAATTTCAAAATTAAGTTTTGAATAATCGTTGCAGATTTTTATGAGTGCTTTGTGAACACTTAGATATAATTTGTAAAAAAAAGTGATTTTGGATTTGCAAAGATATTGTTTTAAGCAAGAAGATGGTTAAACAATTGAATCAAACTCGGTAAAGGCACGGACTGACATAAACAGTTCAACAGACAGAACTTACGCATCGTCACAAGGCAGAGATACAGTGAAGTCTCGAGGTTGAAGGTTGCGAATATAAACTCGCTGACTACTGTCCAACAGTTTCTCCACATCAGGCGGGGCCACGGTGGTGTAGAAGTTAAACTACTAGACTCCCACCCAGGTGAACCGGGTTCGATTCCCGTCTGGGTTACCCCGGATTTATGCAGTTGGGAATAGGTGGCAGACGGATACTGTTGGTCGTCGCGTTTTCTAGGGGATATCCCGTTTCCCCCGCCCATACATTCCTGCGCTGCTCCATACCCAACATCCTTCACCGTCACCTTCTCACACAACCTCGATGTAAAGAGAGGCCTAACCGTCTCTACTCCACTCCACGAAGATTTACATTAAATGTAAAACAAAATTATAGTCACCGTCATTTTCCGCTGAATGCCTTTACACTGCGGGTCTGTACAGTAAAATGAAACCACGTCCTTGCCTTTCTCCAAAGTATTTATCCTTCATCACTGTGCTTTAAATTAATCTCCAATTCTGCCGTTATCTGCTTTCTCTACTCCCTTCTTAGTCATTCTAGCTGCCTCGTATTTTTCCCTACTCAAACTCCATCATGCAAATCTCGTGTATATTTTCAGACTCCTCTCAGGAATTGATAATCATCATATTATACTTGTTAACCCGATGACATTAATATTTATATGATTTGAAACGTTTTACGTTCGAATAGGGTTGAGACAAAAAGATTTTACGATTTTTTTTTTGATGAAATGAGACGGTTGACCAAATGTGTAAATATAAAATCGGGTAAAGGTTATCTGTAAAGTTAATAATATATGTCATACTTCTAAACATATTCGTTCAGTTAAAAAAATTAAATTAATTTCTTGTCAGAATACTTATAAACCTTAAGGCCAGTGACAGAACTTATGTTTTAAGTATTGGTTGTCTATTTTCATGATATAATTAAAAAGATTTATTATAATTTTTTTTAGTCTCATACTGTTTCTCATTATACGTTTTTTTCTGTATACTAATTCTGGTAAGATAAGTTCTGTTTAAGATTTTGCTTACAACAATCCAGTGACATGATTCATAATTGCCTGCTATGTTGTTTATTTTGCGTTGGTTAAACTAAGTTTGTTATGAATAAGCGACAATAATAAACGACTTCTATAAGTATATGTTAGACCCATCATATGATGTTTTATTAAATTTTCTTGATTTATTCTAACGAATGACAAATTGGTTGATTTTATTTATTTTCTCCCTAGGTTTTGGCAGTATTATTAAATAATAACCTGTGATTTTCTCCATGAGAACTTGACACATGCCGCATATTGTTATTATTTTGAGCACCGCTGTTACACCCCCGCCATCTTAAATCAGTTTACCCAATGTAGGTCCCCCAGTAGACACGTGCCGCAAGGCCAGGGGATCCCGGGGGCGGACAGACAGTTGACAAGCGCGTGGGAAAATGCCGAATTAAGCTAGTAATTCGCTGACGAGGGAGTTAAGACACATGCAAAGTTTTGCGGCGGCTCGAATATCGCAGACGCACCCGGAATGAGATATGTAGGAAGGCCTGCGGCACGTATAGTGGAGATACGCGAGAAAAGGCTGACGGTGATGGCGAAATCGCAGTGGGTCGACCCCCTTCCCGAGTAAGACGCCTGAGAAAATGGACACATGCCAAGGTAATGCAGAGGTAAGCTGGAGTTTCGCCGACGCACCGCTGGTTAGACGCGTGAGAAGGGCTGACAGTGTTTGGCAGTATCGCTGCGCGTAAACCCTTTTCTCCCGCCTCCCTAAATGAGTGAGACACAAGTGAGTATCTGGGGTGTCGGTGAGGAGTGGTTAAAAGTCAACTTGCAGGGAAATGATGGGGTGAGTCAGTCGGGTGAGTCAGTCGGGTGATTCAGTCGAGTGATTCATGTAGAGCCGTCAGTCAAGTCCGCCTTAAGGCTCATAACTGACAGGGAACAGTCTCGCAGGGTCAGTGAAGGTGTTTGTTTCCTGCTAAATAGTAAATTCGTAAACTGAAACACATTATTGATTACCCCCTATTAAACACCCAAGGTCCCGTAGTCTGCACCAGACAGGTAATTCAAATCCTACGAACCACACTGTACACCGCAGGTGGCGAGTAGCATCGAATTTATATTCTAAACAATTTATCAAAATATTGTTTCTATCGTTATTTACTTTAAATAGAATAAACAATTTTAAGTAGCTTAGAATTAAGTGGTATTACATAGTTATAATTTTAGTAGTTTTCCATTATTTTGAGTGCCCAAGTTTCATCTCACAGAGCCAAGTGAAGAACGAAGTAACGATTCCAAAGGCCAGAAAAAAGAATGCCAGAAGTGTATGGTAGAGTGACACTGGAGCGAAAGTGTACGTGTAACTCAAGATTCTGGCCATCTTCTCGGAATCCTCAATGTAATCATGCCTCCATTTACGTACAAAGCCTCCTTCTACCAATCGCATCAAAACAGCATTCAACTGTCCAAGGAAGGGATTGTTGGGTGTCATGACCCAGTTGGCTGAGGGTAAAAGCATGTAGCAGTCGTCGATGATATGCAACAAGGGAATCCCGTCCTTATAGTACCTTATGTTATATGAGGTGCGTTTAGCAGTGATAAGGGACATGATTCTACTTAAATTCCTGTAATTTGCAATCATATCTAGAGCATCGTAATTGTCTGTTATAGGAAACAACCTTTTCAAGATTTTCAGCATATCCTTGATTTCAAAATCAATGGTCTCTATCATCTTTATTATGTCGTCAAATGACATGAAGATGGAAAGTTTCAGGTTTAATCCTAGAATCTTTGTATGATCCTGTATATCCGGGTAAAAATGAGTTTTAAATAGAAACGTCGTTAGATTTCCACAGTACAAACCAGAAACCACAAGGTTAAAAATGGTAGCAATAAGTATGATAATTCTTTGCACTAAATAGAGGGGCCTGGTTTCACTTATTCCTAGAATAGCTAGACGTACTGTCTCTAAGTAAATACTAGCACTACCTATATCATTACGGTCGAAACGGGATACAAATTTCCAGAATGCAGCAATTATTACGTATGTGATGAAGTATATAACCCATGTAGGGTATGAAAGCGGCAAAACAATGTTCAAGTACTTGGGTAGAGGTTTACTTTTCGGTACCACAGCGGTGATGCAGAATTTTTCGTAAGGATACATGCATCGTTTAGCCACAGACTCAGCATACCATGCCTCATCGGCGTACAGTGTCTTCGAGAACTTGTGGCTTGTAACAAATGTCGAGTTTGATTTGGGAAGGTTGTTGGCTGTACCGTTAAGTGTTTTCACAGCCGTGTTAATTGCAAGGCAGCTAGGCCCCTCCAATTCAATGGAACCGTTGTTTCCATGTTTTGTTTCTGCTAGTTCTTGTCCAGGTGACACACTGATTTCAAATCTGTAGCCATTTGTATCACGAATTTTCTCAGGAAAGACATCAAAATTTCCTTTCGGTCCCTTGGCTGTTATATCGGTTGTAGAGATTTCTTCTTTGAAAGGGTTGTAAGTGACTACGTGAGTCTTTGTAGCCAGCGGGGACACGTCATGAGTGTAGACAAGAGCGATGTTCAGAATGTTTAGAGTATCCCAGCAGTCTCTAAATAACCCAACAGTCTCCTGAGGGTCAACTTTAACAATGTCGGTTATGATCAAAAGGAATCGAGCCTGCGGGTTCCAGAATGGAAGGCTCGTCCAGTCGTAACGTGGTAAACACACTTCGCTGTCATACTTGGTGAAGATAATGTACCCCACGCTACTCTCCGTGGTCTCTAGTTTAGTGAAATCTCTGTATCCAGCATCACTCGCGTTGGTGGGGAGGTGTAATACAGCAACTGATGTCTGTAGGTGAATGTAAGCCTGAATTACGTCAACTGTTGAATCATTTAATATGACTCCTTCGTAAATGGCCAAGAAATTAAAATTTCCCATGAAATATCTTTGAATAATTGTTTCCACTCCTTTCATGTGTTCTTTCTTCAATGGATTCGAGGAGTTAATCAATGATGATTTTGAACATATATTTTCAGCCGAGTTTTCCATCTGTGCACATAAGATAAAGATCAGTAGTTTTGATTTACAAAAGCTTTTCTGGTTGAGCAGCCTATTCATTTTCTGTAGGATAATGATACTAACACCTGCTAGAGTGGATGAATATGTATATAGATTTGTTATACTTAGATTCGTGTAACCCAGGAAAATTTCCAATACGTTCACTGTGTGATTGCTGGCGATTTCAAAGTCCATTTTTCGGTATGACGATTCCTGTGAACAGTCAAAAAATTCAAAAAACATTCAAATATTCAAACAGTTTACTACAGAACTGATATGCATATAATATAATGTTGACCTTTTACTTTTATTATTTAAGTATGTACAAAATTCCTGCGTTGTCTGCCTACATAGATTACAAATTGTTTAAGATTTCCCAATTTGTTAAGACCCCTATGAATTTCATAAATATTTTTAATGTTGTGAGAAGATAATTATATCAATAAAACACTTATACCAGTCTATCGAATAGCGAGTTGTCAATATCAGTTGCCATGACTGAAGCGTGTACAAGTTACAAGTCTTTATATCGGGACTTCGAGTAGATATATATGATACATTTATTTTTAGCCTAAGTCAGTGTCCACTTCCAAAACTATATAAACCAATTTTTCTAACACAATATGATGCTATTGAGTTATTACAATATCAATATTGTTGGAACATGTAGTGAGAGAGATCAGTGGTTTGTGGTGATGTTTTGCAATGTAAGCTGGTTCTTGCTCAGTGATGTACCCAACCAGCGCATGCGGCATGAACCAATAACCAGAGTGAAGTCGAGATAAATATAATGCACTGCGGCCACTCACGAGAGTGACGACTAGGCACCAATCATAGAAGTGTTGTGACGGCAACTGCAGTACTATGTTTAAGTGGCCGATGTGTTGACTAACAAAAAATAAGGCAAAGCACAAAGCAAAGGAAAGATTTCCTTGCAAACGTTCACCACACTCTGTTGACAGATATAATAAATACACAGAAACGAAATGACGGTGTGGTTCCTTGAGATAGCGTAGCCTCACTTATTGACTTAGCAAGTCTCTAGAAACGAGCGTTGCGGTACAAGTAATTGGCTATTTCATGATGCAAAATATTTTGTATTGGTTGTGGTGTCAGCTGCCAAGTAGATTGCCAGGCGCTGATTGGCGTACACCGATCCAGCATTTTGCTGGTCAGTGACGCAATTGTTCTGGCGTGTTCAGTTGTAGTTCGCGGTGGAAGCTGCGATTTTAAATTTGTATTCTTAAGTTCTCTGTGTCATATACATAAGTGCTCGGGCTAGAGAGTTTGTTATTCTTTAGGAAAATAAGTAGCATGAAATTATGTAACGGTGCGTGACATGATACTTGCTTCCTTTGAAATTTCGTTTTAGGACAGCATCTCTGATATATCAATTACGTTTAATCTAATAAAGCGCCCCCAGCGATGCAGTATGTCGTTTTCCTTTACATGAACATTTATTTTTGGGCTGTTTGCATAACAAAGCGCTTTTGAAATAACCTTTTGTAATTCATTGTATTAATGTACACAATTAAACCAAAAACTGAATGTTTGTCCACATTACATTTAGCAGATAATTATGGAAAGATATGCCATGTCTAAACGTTGTTTAAATAGTATGAATTACATTCTCAAGATAATAGCTTAATCTATACTCTGTTTTATTATTTTGAAGCTTTGCTTTTTTTATAATTGGGTACACCCAATCTATAATTATCCTTCCGTTAAACGTTGACAATACGTTCACAAAAACGGAAGTATACACCAAACAGAGACCAACGCATAGTATTTATGCGTTCGGCAGGAAAACAATTAAACAAATCGATGCAATGTGTTTTCAACTTTTAATAATAGTACATTTCATTATGTCACTCGAATAGGTTTCCTTTAAATAATAGGCAAACATTTATTTACCTGGAACCGCATTAGGCAAATTTTACTCATTACGACATGTTATAATTTTTCTTTCATCTCTGTTTGATTAGATCACATTGGATACAAAATAAAAGTAATAATTTATGAACATACAAGACGACAGAGCTCCATTTAATTAGAAATTGACATGAATGTAATTGAAAACATAAATGCAAGGAAATACTATTTATATACACACATAAATGTTACATAAAAGGAACTTTACCTTACTTTGTTTAATTAGAAAAGACTAAAGATATTATAAAATTTTACATATTTTTGTTGTATGCTAATATTGTAAAGAGGGTAAGTTCGTGGACAACGTGGTGCGTGGTTGCCTACACTCGGGACGCTCGTCCAACTTATTGACTGTGGTGATCTAAAAGTATAAATTGGTAAATCAGGTAACATATTAATGTTTGTAACAGTTGCACTGTTACGCTTCGTTCAGCCCATTGCACTGTTTTATTATTGTTGCTGTCATCAACTGTGTCCTGCTGACCTGTGGCCGGCAGGTAAATGAGAAAATCTGATAAAGGCTAAAGCGGGATAAAAATCTCAAAGTGGGAAGCATGCGTTCTCAGCGATGGCCATGTTATCAGCTGTACCACAAACATCATGTGGTGTGCACTTAATACTCTTACCGAAGTCTGAAGAACTGATGTTTGTTGGATGGTACATATTCTGCCGGGCCGTCCCGTTGTTGCTCTGATGAACACCGGTCCGTAACGGGCTGAAGATTTTCGACCTTGAGATGGTTAAACGTGTTCCCAGACGTCTGTCGGGGATTTGTAATTATACGCAAATAATAATTACTAGATTCCACTTGGTAATTACTAGCCCTCAAATAATAAAGTCTGTTGAGGTTTAGCTAATTGAAAAATCTTGATGTTGTTCATTTTACTGTGGGTGAGATTTCCTGAAAAAGGCAGCCGTATAAAACAAAAACTCGAAAACGTAAAATGAAAAAAATATATTATATTTTACCCATCCAGAATCAGTGAATTTTGAGGCATACTGTACACTAGGAGGCTAAGTTCTTCACGATCTTACCTGAGTGTAATCTATTACCACAGGTGTTACTATTTTTGCTATGAATTTTTCAACCGTTCAAATTACTGCATATGAAACACAATAAACTATTACGTCTTATTCTTAACTACAAAAAATATCTTATTTGCAACACCTGAAACCATTCATTTGTGCCGGACGGAAAAAAAATTGTGTCGAATAACAGCAGTAAAAAAATATATGCTAAGTGTGAGTTTTCAAATAACACTATGAAGAGTTATATTTTAATGTATGAAATTCACCTTTTTGAGCTTGTATACATGAGTAAAACCCATCCCATGAATGTACCTCGTTCAACAACTGCACAAGATTTATTTTTCTTAGGCAGATTTCTTATTGTAATTGGGAAAACTCAACCTTGTGAGGATAAGCAGTAGGATTCGGTTTAGAAAAACTACGTTCGGACTACAGGAACTTGGACCGCGATGACCCTGTATCACCATTCCAACTCACCCCCCTCAAATGCCCCATAACCAAACTATTTGATTATTACGTATAGGTTGACTGCGATCTTTTACATTCACCCATGGTTACGGACTATAAGGGACTACGGAAATAGATGGCCGTGGCATTTGTTTACTCATTTGGTCCCACATAACTCCATTGTTTGAGGTGTTGCAAACAAGAAATATTCTTACATGTAGAGTATTGAAGCAGACACAGAACTTGCTCACTTATCTCAAATATGACATGTATGCTTTGTGTTTGTAAAAGTGATACGAGACCGTAATAAAGCAAAAGAGTTGAAAACTTTTCGATTCATTCTCGCACAGGAAGAACATTGCGCATTAAGCCAGGCAGCGTACAACGCCGGCCGAATATAAACTTCAAGTGCATTATTGACACAACCGCGTGTAACTGTAGAAATATTCTGGTAAAGTTCCTAAACCATAATGGAAGTATTTAACCTAAATGCTGTATGGAATAATACCACACATCAAGTTGCAGATATAGGAATGTTAAGCGTCGTTATTGTACAAAGTTCGGAACTTCTCTACGTATTTTACTGTTTCATGGATATTTTTAGGAACGTTAAAATGAATGCAAAAAGAGAAAAATTTCCATAACCGCTCTCTTACTAAAAGCATAAACTTGTATCGTAATTTCCTGAATAATTACGTAGAATGTACATTCTTCCTTACTACCAACTATTTTGAAGCCCTGCTTAATTGTTCCTTTAGGATGATCATCCGCTTTTTGCAAACAAAATTAAAAAACGTACATCAGATCGCCAACGCACCGCATTTGTGCGCACTTAGTGTAAAATATTTTTCATTAAAAAAACTTTGTAACAGGAATAAACAATACACTACATGTTTTATCAGCCGCAATTTATATTAGTTCCAGATGAAACATTGTAATTAAAAAATAAAATATAAGAAAAATTTTAATTAAAAACAAATACGAATTTTTCAATTTCTCGCGATAAATGGCATATTTAAGAAGAAATCTAACACGTTATACAAGGGGTGTTTTTCACAAGTTTGTTTGAAAATTATAAAGAAACAGAGAACAGACTATGCAAAGTCTTATCGACAAAAGGGAACATCCCGAGTATTCTCCCTTCAGTGATTTCATAAACAATAAGCAAATGAAACCATAATAGCCGGAGCGAGAACAGAACACGGGTCTCTCCGAATGCAAATGCAGTGAGTTCCTTTTGTTTCATCTCTGTTGGAACTGGCAACGATGCCACCTAATTGATGGCTTGTTCTATTCAACTGAAAAGCGACATTTCTTTTGTTATTTGACAGTAAAATGCAAACAGTATTGCAATTTTCGTGTTGGTGTAGAGATCGTAGCTTGAGAGATCTTCTATCGAACGATAAGTTTCTTTCCTGCTGCTGAGGTTGTGTATGCTGACGACATATTACAGTCTTCGTCAGTTAAAGACTGTGCAAGGATAATTGAGCATTGTACCAACCAACATTTATAAAAACTTACTACTCCTACCTTCGTGTATTTTAACAGGTTTGATGACTGTGATGCACCCAGTAAAGTTGGCAATAACGCAGGGAAAATAGTTCCATTTATTTTAACAGAATAAATGTTGATAGATTAATACTTGTGAGAAATGAAATTTTTTCTTTCTTTCTATTTTAACAAATCAAAGAGTATGATATTAACTGTTCTAATAATTCTACAGTTCCTTTTGACGTAATAATAAACTGATAAGGTCCGTGGTAATGTTAATTCTGCATGCGGTGAAAGAATACACAATTTTCATACTAGACGATACGCAGCAGGGTTTTCAAAGTGCTCAGTTATCAGTGAACAGAGTAAACTAAAGTAAAAAGTGCTAATGAAACATGCAGTTTACTTCAACAGCAGGGTACAGTTAACATAATATGGGCACTTATGCAAGTGGAAGGACAGGCCCTTGGAATATGTAAGAAATAAGATAGAAATATTCACGAAATTTACTTAATTAGTGTGGCTGCTACAGTTTAATTTAAGATGCAGCGGGTGCTGTGAAAGCATGGCTGAAATTCTTACTTTGGTACTTATATTCTACACTTATTCGCCCAAGAGTTGGAATATGATATATTTAATCATGTTTGGATTATCATTGAGGGATGTTTGCGAAACTTGGGTGAATATTTCAGTGAACAGTCTTGATGGCGCTATTTATTGGTAATTTAATATGTGTTATGCTATGCTGGAAATTTCAGAGGAAATGTTTAACCTAATCACAGCATCTGAACTCAGGTATCTAGCTAACTAGTGGAAACGTTAACATTAATCCATAAAATTATTGTTAATTATGGCATCATGTTTCATGTTATTTTTTACGTAAATCAATTCAGTCTGAAACTGTGGCCGAGTTAATTGCCTCGGAACTCACCAAGATAACTTATATGTACTGTATTCATTGACGTACTTAAGAAAATAAGGTAAAGAAAAATTGACACCGTAATCAAATAGTAACCACTTCACAAGATAGAAAAAAAACAAGAAAATAAATTAGGTCACTGTGTTTGTTATATCACTGACCTCATCTTTAAACATTCCAAAAATAGAAAATTTTAGATAAAATACTAAACCAGCAAAGCACATAAAAACGACAATGCAAACCATTTCGGAGAAAATTAGGTAGTCGTCAATTAAATGACCAATATTCTTTAACAAAAGATGTTTTATTTACCACTTAATCATGCTGACATACATTTTTTCTGAATCTGTTCTGTCGGCTTAATCCTAAGTAAATGTTGTCATCTACGACGAGCATCTGCCACAGACATGGTAAGTATACAGAGGTATATTAATCGCTTATGACACGTACTCCAAGTACGTATGTAATTATAATGGCTTCACTGACTACCAACATGGCTGACCGTCGTTCGTTAGTCAGTACCTGATAACCTATTGCACGCTGGCAGCCCAGACAGTTGGGAATTAATCGTAGCACGATGTAACCGGTTAGACACAACATCCATTCGCCGAGCTTTGCACAGCCAATCAGTGAGTCAGCACGCTTACTTCAAAGACATGCCCATACGCTATTTTACTTAAGTTCGGGTATCAAAATAGTGTACTAGCCTTTGCAAAGGCCATACTACTCATTAGTGCATAATATACTAAGTAGGGGCCTTGAAACTTCGTGACTACATCAGAGCATTTTAAATTTAAAAACCTGAGGTTTTTCAGAATGTGGTGTTCACGTCACTAAATGAATTCCTCTCTCTTTTCAGATTAAACGAAAAAAAAACCTCATGCAACCATACAACTATTTGTGATTTGTATATCAGCGGGTATGTCTATGGTTTTCCCGCAACAAAAATGTGAGTGTTTTCAGTGAAACACACCAAATACGATTCACCCCATCAGCCCATGCTCAGTAAAATCACAAGGGAACAATTTTTTATAATTTGCAATCAGTTATGGACTTGCTCGTTTAAAACCGAGTTTCCATAACCTCTATTAAAAAAAGTAATAATTATTTCGAAATTTTCTTTTGAGTTTTAAATTCCCAATTTTGTGATTTTATACATGAGATATGTATTTATTAATATAATTTCACCATAATAGATTCAATAACACAAATTTACACCTATAACAATGTAATCGACATGAGGGAAGAATTAAATATTACATTCGTTTAAAATTATTTTTGGCATCAATTAAAATACTCTTTTAGAGTTTTTCACAGTTGACCGTAGTAATAACGTAGTATTTTATAAGCATTTTTAAAAGCAAAAGTTGTTTTTCTTTACATTTTCTAAGAAAGTTTTGATATAAAATATTTTTGGCCTGACAAATTAAAAAAAAAGCGGATTATGAAATGTACACACAGAAAGATACGAAAAAATACGAGCTAGCAAAGAAACGCTCCTATTCCTTTTCTTTCCAAGGCTATAGGTATAAAATTTCACTTGCGTTAAAAATAACAGGTTTACCCGTTGGATTGCATCNTTTTAAAAGCAAAAGTAGTTTTTCTTTACATTTTCTAAGAAAGTTTTGATATAAAATATTTTTGGCCTGACAAATTTAAAAAAAAAGCGGATTATGAAAGGTACACACAGAAAGATACGAAAAAATACGAGCTAGCAAAGAAACGCTCCTATTCCTTTTCTTTCCAAGGCTATAGGTATAAATATTTCACTTGTGTTAAAAATAACAGGTTTACCCGTTGGATTGCATCAGAATGTTACCGGTAAGTTGTTAGGAGCTCTTGAGTTTTCAGTGGAGGTTGACAGCGTAACTCAAGTGAAGAGGGGAATAGTTCACTGAGTATGCAGCCTTGCTACTCAATAAAGACAGTTCTCACGGAATAAAGTAACGCAGGCTGAAACACGAAGCAGAGTATATACAATGTCGTTTTCAATCTATATTACGTTACCTTTATTAATTTTGGTTTCCATATTGGTTTGTATCAAATGATTAGTCAGACACATCGATTTCACATTTATTGTATTACGACTGGATTTGTACCTAAGATTTAACATCTTGAATTATTTAGTTCTGTTAGTATAATTAAGTATTATTTTCAAAATTCGATATTATTTCAATATTCTTGAAAATTTATCCACTATAAAATTTATTNTTGACAGCGTAACTCAAGTGAAGAGGGGAATAGTTCACTGAGTATGCAGCCTTGCTACTCAATAAAGACAGTTCTCGCGGAATAAACTAACGCAGGCTGAAACACGAAGCAGAGTATATACAATGTCGTTTTCAATCTATATTACGTTACCTTTATTAATTTTGGTTTCCATATTGGTTTGTATCAAATGATTACTCAGACACATCGATTTCACCTTTATTGTATTACGACTGGATTTGTACCTAAGATTTAACATCTTGAATTATTTAGTTCTGTTAGTATAATTAAGTATTATTTTCAAAATTCGATATTATTTCAATATTCTTGAAAATTTATCCACTATAAAATTTATTGTACTAATGTGTAGCTAAGTAGCATTATTTTTTAAGTACTTTAGTTCCATAAAGCAGAGAAATATTATAAAAACTCTAAATTTTATTGTATCCATATGCCAGTACAAGAAAACGAGGACCAATTAAATCATGTTACATGTTACTCACAATTATTAGCACACCAATATTTGTTAAAAATTTTAAATCACATTTATGAAGTCAAGTTTTAAAAATTTACATTAAAAACAATTTTTTTTAATCATAATCTTTCTTAGAATACGTAAATGGTAATTCGTAGGTAAAATAATAAATTGTAGTATTAAAACATTTTTAATTGAATGAATCGATATTCTGTATTAAATAAATAGAAAAAAAAAATTTTGACACATTTTTAAACTAAAGAGAAATGTTCATAAATTTTCAGTAAAGAGTTACTAAAATCTTAATTTGAAAAGCAACAACGCTCTTGCAATGATAAAATTTATTGCAATCACTTGAGTGCAAAGAATTCTAGGTTACGCACGTAAATGTCCCAAATAAAAAATTAATTTATGGCAACAGTAATGACATTACAGAGTATTAAAATGACCGTTACTTAGTTACATGTTTTTTTTTCAATAAACTAAAAAGTAATGTTATTTATAATTTGTTATATTGTACAAACCAAAAAAAATAATAAAAATACATATATCATAGTAGTGGAAAGTGTGCTTTTAAGTGAGATGAATTTAAACAATTTGGAAATAAATAAAACGTTCGATTTAAGCAATAAACAGGTTATGAAATTAACAAATAAATTTGGTTTTTTTTACGGATTTCTTAATTAAAACATTTTTTATCTTATATTATTTATACATCCAACTCTAACTACCAGATTAAAATAATATTTCTAAAATAGTAAAATATTTTTTAATTAAAGAAATGTTTCTTCAAAAAAAAATTATTTCTTATAATATGCATACAAATCTACTAACGAGAAGACCTTAGTTAAAAAATTTTAACCAAAATAAGATTATTTTTTTTAGAACATATTTACTTTTTCGTGTGTACTTTGTATTCAAAGTGAAGCGTATAACTGATTCTTGATAGCTTATTTATTATATATATATATTAACATTTACATACAGATACACTGTTTATAATGTTTTATAAATTGTGATATTTTTCAAATTGTGATTAGTTAAATGTATTGCATTACCGAATTATATGTCACGTTAGAATTTAAATGTTATCTTTCATAAACCAAAATTTTAAGCATATTTTTAAAAAAAATTATTTATTACCTTGCTGTATTTAAAAGCATTGTTACTAAAAAAACCCAGTTCCTAAAAATTCCTGTATAAATACTTCAGATTATTTAGCAGTTAGTTATTAGTTGTTTGATTCTATGCATTTTTTGTGCCTTTTTGGTTCCAAATATGCCAAAAAAGTCTGTTTGCATAATGATTTTAAAGTATGTGCTACAAGAAAATGCTACAATACATTTAGTTCAAACCGTATAAAAGTGTAAATTAAATAAAACTAAAGTTAATTACAAAATCACACTTTTTCAATTAGAGTTTAAAAAAGATATATATGTATATTATTATTACATACTGCCCATACTATATAACAAATATTCGAAGTATGCAAATATTTTTTACTTTTCTATAATTTTAATTTAATTTTACTATGTTATTTTAAACGTATAAAGATGTGAAATCCATAAGTTTTATATTATCTTCTATTCATTATCTTACACTCTAAAAATACAAATACNAACGTATAAAGATGTGAAATCCATAAGTTTTATATTATCTTCTATTCATTATCTTACACTCTAAAAATACAAATACGAATAAAAAAAAAATATGTTTCGACCTTCTTCATACTTCTTAGTAAATAGGTCTGAAGTTGAAATCTGAAATCTGTGATTTATTTTCAAAATTAATTTTAATTAACTGAAAAGTATGAATATAACTCTGAGTTTAATTTTAATTGTTCATAATAGTTTTTAGATAATTTTCAGTAATACTTTTT